>VMDO01031394.1:0-20151 GCA_007922755.1 Pedetes capensis
GTGTGTGTGTGTGTGTGTGTGTGTGTGTGTGTGTGTGTGTGTGTATTCTTGGCAAACAGTAGTTGTTTTTTTATTGGAAATTTTTAATGTACAACTTAATGGGTTTCATTCTGACATGTATTTCATTGTGACATTTCCATATATGCATCTCATTGTACACTGCAAACATAAATTCCCCCATACCCTGCCATGACCCTCTTCTCCCATCTCCCATCCCCCCACCAACAGCCTCTTTTCTACTTGTATATCTTTTCGTGGGAATATTTATCCGTATATGTGCATCCCAATTTTGATTAAAGCCCAAACTTTTTTCTATAGTGATCTATCTTTTCATATTCTCAGCAGTATTACATGAGTAATCTAGTCTGTTTGCATTATTGCCATCCTTTGGTATTATTGGTATTATTATTATTATTTCCTGTACTAATAATGTTGAACTGTTTACTTTGAGGTTGACCTCCCCTCCTTCCTCACTCCTTATTGGCCCTCCTTCCCCTTCTGTCTTCTCTCATCATCGCTTCCTTTTGCTACATCCCTCCCTCCTTCTTTCCACTCCTTCAATTGTCCCTTCTACACTAAGTTTACATGAGATTTTTTTTTTTATGTTCCAATTTATGTATAGGATTTTTTCCTTCTTTTAAGTTTGATTCAGCTCCCACACAGGAGTGAGAACATGTGGTATTTCTCTTTTGGGGCTTGTGCTCGTTCACTTAAGATAATTTTCTCCAATTCCCATAGTAGTTGTTTTAAACAGACATTCTTTTCAACAAGTTGGTTTGATATTACCTGTTTCTTATATTTTGAGCTTATATGCTAAAATACCTATCTGTTGGCCCAGGTTTAAACATCAAGTATTTACCTTCTTCAGTTTCTCCAATTTTGTTGAACACATAATTGTTTTTATTTTTAATTTGGAAAAGCGTGTCAGACTTGACCTGCTGAATGTGTAATCTTTTCATCATTTGCAGGCTTCTGACTTAACAAAGGGAACAATTCAAGCTCATCAACATGCTGAATATGAACAGGAAAGAAGCCAGGACAGCTCGCACTAGTAAATCTGAAGCCAAGTTGAGTGCTGGGACTATGAACACATTCCACCATACCCAGCTCTGCCTTCCTTAATGGTAAGGGAAAACAGAACGGAGAAAGAAATTAGTATTAATAAAATACAGGCAATATAACTGAAACAATTTGGTCAAATGGGCTTTCAATAAAGATTCAGCATGTAGAAGTTCTACTTGCCAGGCTGCATCCAAGAAAATCCAAGAACTGAAAACTAAATCTGAGAATACACCCAACACAAAGGAAACGTGTTCCTTTGTGCAAAGTGGCAGTTATGCCCCTTGTTCAAGAAGGCCTTACCTGCGTAGCTCAGATGGAACAGCCATCCTGCCAAGGAGGAGTCTATCCAGCTTTAATTTCCAGCTGTGAGGCTCAATTTAGGAAGCATACAAAGGACTGTGAATTCTAGCACCAACCAAAGCCTAAAGGCAGCTGTCACTGAAACCAGTGGTTCCAGCTCACCTCTACCGCAAACTACCTGACTTTAGACAACTTTCTCAGTCTCTCCAGATCTTGAGATTTCCAAAGACCCATCCAGTTCTACTGTCCTCTGCTGCTCAGAGCTTGCATCACAATTCTCAGTACTGTATAAGTATCTTAAAGATTGCCTAAGATAAGAAAGGGCTGGAGTTGAAACCATGAGCACCCACAGGACAAGTTTGCATCTTCAAATTCACACACTCATATTTCAGAGGGTGAGAGAAGCCTACTAGTTTATAATCCAGCAAAACTTCTCCAGTCAACATTAAAGATCGTTTACCTTGCTCAATATTTACTTACCATATGAAAGTCTAATGTTCTTTCCAATATCATGAAATTTGGGGAAAATCGAGGGGAAGTGGTGGAAGCCTGAAAAGTCTTTATAGTTTCTGTGAAATGTCAGATCTCCAGAGACTGTTGCCTAATCCTTTAAACACAGCACACCCACCATTGCAGAGACAGCATGCAAGACCAAAAGTGACTCAAAAGAGTACCATACTTTAGCAATCTGATTACTCTACACCCAATTACACAGAAACAAAAATGTTTCCAAGTAAGTGCTTAAATGGATGACCAGAAATAGGATTTAAAACTGGCTAGAAGCAAGTCTGACTAGGCGGTGTCTGACATATTTTGGACATGTAGTCAGGAGGGACCAATCCCTGGAGAAGGACATCATGTTTGAGAGAGTGGTGGGTCATCAAAAGAAGTGAAAATCCTCAACTAGATGGATTGACACAATGTCTGCAACAATGAGTTTAAACATTTAAAAGATCATGTGCCTCGAACAGAGTTGGGAGTGTTTCATTCTGTTCTACATATGGTTGCTATGAGTCAGATCCAACTGGACGGCATCTCACAACAACAGAATGATGTTATTTATTTACTTATAGCTACACAATTGTTACTAAATACAGAAAGGATAAATGTGATGACATAATGTCAGAAATATTTTAGTGCAATTTAAAAATTATTTAACAGAGAAAAATTCTCATTTGGACATCACTTTTCAAAGGCCTTTTCCAAAATTACTATTAATAACATTAGTCCCTCAGTTCCTACAATATACCACAACTACAAGTCATCTATTAAGGGGTATAACCTAATCCATTGGTTGATGATAAAAATTATTGGTGTGGATTAACTCAGAATATCCCTTAGAATGGATTAAATGCAGGTGAACTTGGACAGGGAGAGATAACAGCCTTTTCCTTCCCACTTTTGGAAGTCAGACATCAGTGGGCAACAGACTGGCAGGGTGGCAGTTGCATAATAACTGCTTTGGGGGAACAGTGCAGAGAAATCTAGGCCCTTATTTCCTTGGGAGGACACAGACTGTCTGGAGCCCTTTGATCAAATGTAGACCTTGTATTCATGTAAGGAAGAAAAAGACCCTATTTGGGGGTCTCCCATCTGAGAGTTTCATGTCAAAGGAAAAGCATCCCTAATCATGGCACGCATTTCCTCTGCCACCCTTTCATATGTTGTTGTTAGGTGCTATCAAATCAGTATCCAACTCATAGCGACCCTACGTGCAACAGGTGAAACACTATTGTCGTGCTTCTCTGCTATTCATAGGGTTTTCAATGGCTGATTGTTTTTTGGGAGTTGGTTGCCAGGTCCTTCTCCTACCCTCTCATATAGTTCCTACTTAATTTGAGAGGTCATTTTCTTATATACGAAGCCTGGATGTTTCCTCTACTAACTCTTCCCTTTGTCTTGGGCTTTTAAAACTTGTTGCCTTCTACTTAGTAGAATAGCAGTGCTCAATGGATAGTAACTACATTTAGGTTAAGACAAATCCACCATTGTTATTATGACCTAATAGGCTGAGTGCTGGAGTTCTTCCCACCTTCTGAATCTCATCTCATAACCCAGCCCTGCAGATCATTGGTCTCCTTTTTCATAGCTCTAATAGAATGACTCCTTTACCACCTCTGCCTTTGTTCTTCTTGTTACTTTTGCCTCCAGCACTCTTCTATTCTTTCTAATTCTTCAGGCCTCGAATCAAACATCACCACCTCAGAGAAATCTTCACTGACTTCCCTTGATCAACCATGTGATCTTCAGCCTTCCTGGTCCTTAACTAAAATCTACGATACCCTACTAGAATAAAACTTTCATGAAGGCAGGAAACTTCTCCTGTTTTAACTACCACTATAAGATGTGGCAATCCACTCCTGAAGCAATCCTGAAACAATCAGCCATTGAAAACCCTATGAGGGTTGCTATGAGTTGGACCCAGCTGGATGGCAACCAAAAACAACAACATATCCTCAACACCTAGAACAAAGTGTGATTTAAAAAAAAAAAAATCTAATGAAGATGTATTAAATTAAAAATTGTAGAGAATTGCAAAGTACAGATGAACTCAAAACTGAAAGACTTACAACCCTATAACTACCTGCAGCTGTACCACTATGGCATCTGATCCCCTCAGATCTCGGAAGCTAAGCAGGATCGGGCCTGGTTAGTACTTGGATGGGAGACCACCTGGGAACACCAGGTGCTGTAGGCTTGGGAGAAGGACCTGGCAACTGACTCCCAAAAAACAATCAGCCATTGAAAACCCTATGAACAGCAGAGAAGCACTAATAATAGTGTTTCACCTGTTGTACATAGGGTTGCCATGAGTTGGACACTGACTCCACAGCACCTAACAACAACCCTATAACTATTCTCATTGTGATGTTTTTCTCTAGTCCTTTTTCTATATTAGTCCTTTTTCTATATTAGTTTTTCACAGTTGAATTCTACCCATAAAAACAATTTTAAGTGCTAGTTTTTATTCTTTCAGTATGATGTTATAAGCCTTATGTCTTCTTTATAATCATTTAATGGCATGTCTAGGCCTATCATCAAAGTAAATGGAAAGCATATAGCATTTTATTTTTAGCCATTTCAGTTGTTTCCAATTTTTATAATTAAATATTTTGTCGAACAACTTTGTGAATTAATCTTTATCTGAATATCATTAGTTAGACAAGAGTCCCACAATTAGAATAACAACATAAGCCTTTCTTGATATTGTCAAATTGCTTTCCAGAGACGTCCAGAGGTTTCCATTGGCCTTGTATGAAAGTGCCCATCACAATACACTTGTTGTTCTTATTCTTGCTAAAATCTTAGTAAGAGGACACATAAAGGTCATATATTATATTAATTTGCATTTCCTTACTAAAGAAGTTGGATTTTTTTTCAAATATTTCATCTGGCTTTCTTCTTGGGTGAATGTTTTGTTCACAGTATTTAGCTCTTAGGTGAATCTTAAAGTTTCTTCCTACTATGAAAGAGCTTTTTATAAAGCAAAGATGGAAATATTTCTTCGTACTTATTTGCTTTCTTCTAATGTATTATTTTCATTTTTTATTTGTTTGATTTTTGCTTATTTGGTTTTTGCCATACTGGGGTGAATCCACAGCCTCATGAATCGTAGGCAAGTACTCTATTTTTTAAAAAGTGATATGTTCCTCCTGTCAAAAAAAGAAAAGTCAAGTAATACACAAAATATAAAGGAAGTAAAATAAATCAACCCTAAGCCCATATCTCAAAAGTAACTACTGTTAATGGCTTTTCCAAATATGTAAGGAATCAATATATAGATATGCATAGTGACATTCTCAACAAAACTCTAATATTATTATAAATGTAAACTGTATTTATCAATCTTTTACTGTGCAATTTCTTCCTTTGCCTTAAAGCTCAGCAAATCCCTCATCCAGATATCTTCTAAATAATCAGTATTTTTTGCCAGTTTATTTGGATATGGATTATCCATCTGATGGATAATATGCAAATCTCTTTGACGGGTTGTGAATGGATTATTTTACTTGAGTCTTTCAATGTTAAAAGCTTTAAAATTATTATTTGAAGAGTATTTTACTGTATGGCAAACCTTGAGTTCAGGAAGAGAGGAGGAGAGAGAAAAGACATGTCCTCAGGGACCTCTGCCCAGTAAGTGAAGGGACGTTCGAGTAGTGTGTAAACCAAAGCAGGAAGTAGGCGTGTATCCAGGACATGGGGGCACTGTGAGGGCCATGGCTTAATCCAAGCTGGAGCTGGGCGCGGGCGGGGATGGGGCTGGAGGGCTTCTTAGAGGCCGAGGCGCAGCACACTTGTTCTTGGCCATCCAGCATGTTCGGGGTGTCAGTCCCCCCCCCCGCCCCCCGCCCCCTCCCAGCAGCGCTCAAAGATGTCAAGCCAGCACTCAACCAGCCCGGGGAACCCGCAGCGGTCCTCACCCACCAGGCAGTGTGGGAATAGCTCCTGCACTGAGGCTGAAACTTACGGCACTAAACTGCTCCCACTTTGTCAACGGCTTCTGTCACACCCACTCTCCAGCTGGAACTTGATTCCCGGTCCCCAGCCCGCTCCCCACACCCGCAAGCCCATCGGCCTCCCCAGCCCGCCTCTGCTGGGCCCCCTGGACTGCGCGCGGAGTGGGGCTGCTCAGTGGAACCGCTTGGACTCGCGGGAGCCCTCCCGCAGGGCCACGACGGGGCTTTTGCCCCTCTTTGCCTGATCAGTTTGCTGGTCCTCCCTCCGGACACCGGGACACCCAGTCTTTCAGCCATGCAGGCGTTGGCTAGAGTGACTTTCACTTTCAGACAGCTTTTGGCTGCGCTTTGCCACCTATCTCGGTGAGCCTGACCAGGACTGGGGACACACGACTGGGATAGTTTCCTGGCGCACCTGGGTACCATCTAGTGGCAGCAGAGGCAGGACGCAGGTTATTTTTTACAGAATGACCTCTTAGATTAGCATTTCTCAAGCCTTTTAAAAACCTGTCCCTCCTTAAAATGAACATTAAAATCTTACAACTTCAACTTTTCTATTAGTTGAAGTTTCAAAATAAACTTATCAATGCAATGGTGATTTGAATGTGCTTTTTCACTAGGAAACACCTCCCCAAGGCCCTTGAAGATCACTGCTTTAGCTTAGGGCAATGCCTTTGAAAGCCTCCTTGCTAGACAGGTATTTAAAAGAAACCCCTTGTTTACACCAGAAGATTCCACATACGTAAATATTGCTAGTGAAGTGTTTCCAGATTATATGAGGAAAAGAAAAACTGGTAATTAACCTTTTAATGCTTATTATAATTTGTATACACAATTTTTATTTAATTCATTATTTACCTGACATATTTACATTCACATAAAATCACATTTGAAAGCAGTGGTAACTATCAATTCAGAAAAGAATTTAATTAACTTGATTTAATCATTCACATTTTGTGTGTGTGTATCAAAACACCACATTGTATCCCATAAATGTACACAATTGATTTGCAGGTTTAAAATAATGTTAATTTTTAAAATAATGAACTCACAGGAAGGGAAGAAAGACGAAGGGAAGGGGGAGGGGAAGGGAAGGGAAGGAAGGAAAGGGGAAGGGAAGGGAAGGGAGGAAGGAAGAAAGGAAGGAAGGAAGGAGAAAAAAGAAAGAATGAATGAAAGAAAGAAAGAAAGTTGTGGTAGTACACAGTTGTAATCTCAGTGACTTGGGAGGCCAGAGAGGCAGCCTACATTATTTACTGAGACCCTATTAAAAAAAAAAAAATTAAAAAGTCAAGATGGATGGAGTTCAGTGGTGGAGTGCTTGCAAAGTATGCATTAGCGCCCTGAATTCAGCCCCCAGTATGGAAGGAAGGACTGGAGGAAAGAATGGAGAGGAGAGGAAAGGAGAGGAGAGGAGAGGAGAGGGGAGAGGAGAGAAGGGAGAGGGGAAGGGAGGAAGGGAGGGAAAGGTCATAATAATATCAACCAGGTAATAAGGCAGGACATACCAAAAAGTGGACCTTGAATATCTAACCTGTTCTTATTCCAACCTATCTTTTGTTCACAAATCAATGGCCACACTCCAGACAAAAATGTCTCAAATGAAACCTCAAACTTAAAAAAAATAAAAGAAAGAAATAGCAAACTTCCTTTTTAAAATAATCTTTAATGTAAAACTTAATGGGTTTCATTATGACATTTCCATATATGCATTTCATTGTATATTGCTCATGTAACTTCCCCCTTACCTTCTCATGACCCTCCTCCCCCCATCCCCATCCCCCCACTAATGGTATCCTTTCTACTTGCATGTCTTTTTGTGAGAATATTTATCTATATATGTGTGACCTGATTTTGATATAAGTCCAAACTTTTTCCTATAATGATCTACCTTTTTACATTCTCAGCAGTATTAGATGAGTGATCTAGTCCATTTACATTATTGCCAGCCTTTGGTATTATTATTGAAATAGCAAACTTTCATGGTGCTATTTCTAATCAATATAGAATATTCTGGGAAACTGGAAAAAAAAAGATAACAGTAGCCACTTACTCCATGCTACTAAGAAAGCTAGTAGTGGCAGACCAGGTGCCTGAATAACATGGGAGTTCCTTGCTCAGAGGAAAGCTGTGGGGCCTTCCTGGCTCAAAAAGCTTGCTCTATGCAGATGTCAACTTGGCAGAAATTCATCTGATAATGACTCCATCGAAACTTGGCCACAGATCTTAACAACATATTTGATCTAAGCAGTGTACAGATACTTAGGTCTCTATTTTATAGGACCTGGGGGAGAATGTACATTTTTAAGTTATTGTAGACCTATATTCAATATGGCCTGCAGCTGTAGCCCTGTGGCATCCGATCCCATCAGATCTAGGAAGCTAAGCAGGGTCGGGCCTGGTTAGTACCTGGATGGGAGACCGCCTGGGAACACCAGAAGCTGTAGGCTTGGGAGAAGGACCTGGCAACCCCCTCCCAAAAATCAATCTGCCCCTGAAAACCCTATGAACAGCAGAGAAGCACTGACAATAGTGTTTCCCCTGTTGTACAGAGGGTCGCTATGAGTTGGATACAGACTCGACGGCACCTAACAACAACAACAACAATATTCAATATATTATTCATCTGATATCTTATTTAATTGATAAACTCTTGATCAGGAATACACCACCCAATTTCAACACTGTTTCCATGGAAAATAATTAGCAATTAGAAGCAATTTCTAAAGGATGCAAATTCCAGCAACATTTTATAATAAGCAAGAATTGCACTCTGTTGAAAGGAGAAGCAAATCTATATAAATAAAGAAATACTGTAAGAGTCTTGATCCATCCAGGGTATTTAAGGACTAAGTAAAGAGATCTGAGGTTATAACCCTAACTCTCCTCACATGGCCATTGAGGCTTGTGTACTCAACTGATCTAAGAAAGAATTCAATTAGATGATCTCTGATGTCCTTTTCAGTTCTAAAGTTATATGATTCTAAGAGATGAAGGTATCAATGGCCATCAGACAAGAAGAGCAATATGAGAGATTGTATACCCAGAGAACCAAGAAGCTGTTGCCCTAGAATCATAGTTCAGGAAGAAAAGTGTTCCATAGAATTTACAATGATAAAGTCTGTATTAGTCATCACTATGGCAGAAAAACCAACCCAGACAAACTTATGGGGGAAGAGGTTTATTAGGAGCTCACAGTTAGAGAATCACTCCATAATGGTGCTAGGGCAAGAGTAGTGGCAGCAATGGTACCGCCTATTTTGGATAATCTCATGGTATGACAGACCAGGAACAGAGAGCAACCTGGGCTGCTGGTCTGGGGTAAAAACTTCCAAAGGCCCACCTGCCTCCAAAAAGCTACTTCCACCAAAGGCCCACCCCTAGGGAGCTACTTCTGGAAAGCAAGAATCCCACCTCCAAAAGTTTCATAACCTCCCAGGACAGTGCCACCAGCTAGACACTGAACGTTAACGCATATTATCTTTTGTTGTTAGGTGCCATTGAGTTGGTACCCAACTCATATCGACCCTATATACAACAAGCAAAACACTATTGTCAGTATTTCTCTGCTGTTCATAGGGTTTTCAATGGCAGACTGATTTTTGGGAGTGGGTTCCTGGGTCCATCTCCCAAGCCTACAGCACCTGGTGTTCCCAGGCGGTCTCCCATCCAAGTATTAACCAGGCCCAATCCTGCTTAGCTTCTGAGATCTGACAGGATCAGATGCCACAGGGCAACAGCTATATTACCTTTAGGGGACATTTTATATTCAAATTCAAACTGTGACAAAGACTGAAGTGAATAGTCAAGAGTTCACAATTTGCAGGTGTGCTAAGTCATAAAAGTCCAGTATTGTGTTTTCAATTTCTATTAGAGAAAATAGAAAACAAATAGGAGAGGACCATAGAACGTTTGGTGATAAAAGGAGAACAAAAGCATATGGTATACTCAATTTATTTGGGAAATATGGCACCAAATACTAAAAATTAATGATTAAAATGGTAAGACAAAAATAGAAGCCCAGTGACTTGGGAGGTGGATCACAAGTTTGAGACCAGAGGTAGTCTGTGTATCTTAGCGAGACCCTGTCTTAAAATAAAAAGTAAAAAAGTGGCGTGGGGTGCAGCTCAGTGGTACAGCACTTGCAAAGCCCGCAAGTGTGAGGCCTTGGGTTCAATGTGGAAAAAAAGAAAAGAAAAGAAAAGAAAGAAAGAGAGAGGAAGAAAGAAAAGAAAGAAAGAAAGAAATCTAAGAGGCTAAAGCTCTGACTTGTTTGAAAGAAGCAATTAAAATAGTAAAGAAATAAATTATTAATACTTAATAAACTACAGGGCTAAAATGATATACAGAAAAGTCAGAATTCTCTCGTTTAGAATATAAATAAATAAATGAAAATATAAATAAAATTTGAAATGTTTAGAGTCCTCAAGAGTTCTCAGGCACTCAACTGTCAAAAATTTTTATCACAACCCATCGTTAAACTTTTATATGATCAGATATGGTAAAGAATAGACATTTTGCAATCTAGAAATAAAGGGGAACTATCCAAATTAAGAAGTTCATTTAGCTAAAAATAGAGTAGCTAGTGAGGAGTTGAAAGGGGAAGAGGAGGGCAAGTGATTTGATTTGAAAGGTTGTGTGTATGTGTGTATGTATCTGTGTGTGTTTTAAGATTCATCCTAACTGTGTCTATTTCCAACACTAACCTCAAGCCTGAAAAATTTAGCCTGGATAATATGAAGAATTCATACTGTACAAGAAAGAAAAAGGGCAGCATCACCTGCCCCTCTCTTCAAAGAAGATGGGTGAGAGTAGGAGCTGATGAGTGGGAGATGAATTTCTTAAATCAATAATATTTAAATATACAACTCACAGACTTCTAGGGATTATCATAGCCACTTTAAAAGAGATGCTATAAGGCTTCTCCTGGTTCCTCTATCTACTAAAGTATTACTAAACTGAATAAAACTACCCTTTTTTACAACTACACAAATATATGTCAAGACGTGAAAGTGAGAAATGTAAGAAAGAAATTAGAGCTCTGAGAAGTCTCAAAGAATTAATATTAACCAGAACAAAAGGAAAATCTAAAGTAGCTTCTCCTGTTTCACTGCTTCTCTTCTGATAAGCAATATACAACAAAATGAAGCAAAAACGAACAAAGGAATGATCAAATGCCTTATCTTTGTAGTGTGTTCATTTGAGTTCAGCATTGTTAGAATTCAGCAAGATATAGTAAAAAGAATCCTGTGTTTTGAAAGATACTATATTCCTAGTTGAAACCCAAGCCACTCCTGGATCAGCCATGTGGCCTGAGAGGGTACTACACCTCTCTCTAAATCTGACCTCACCCTGGTGAAGAAGGCATGATAATGACCATCTCACAGGATTATCATGAAGACTAGAAGAGAGATTTTAGATAACACATTTGATACTCTGTAGATGTTAAAGGAACTAAATATTTAGCTCCTGCTGTTATAAGTTATGAGCATTCAGAGCATTAAAGGCACAAACTTGTTGCTATCAGGTGCCATGGAGTTGAGTCCAACACATACCGACCCTATACACCACAGAATGAAAAACTCCCCAATACTGTGCACTATGTCAGTGCTTCTCTGCTATTCATGGTTTTCAATGGCTGATTGTTTACTTATTTATTTATTTATTTATTTATTTATTTATTTATATTCTAAACGAGAGAATTCTGACTTTTCTGTGTATCATTTTAGCCCTGTAGTTTAACTATTAAGCATTAATAATTTATTTCTTCACTATTTTAATTGTTTCTTTCAAACAAGTCAGAGCTTTAGCCTGGTATTCCTAGACAGTCTCCTGTCCTAGGACTAACCAGGCCCCACCCTGCTTAGCTTCCGAGATCTGACAGGATTGGACACCAGGGTGGTATGGCTGTAGACCATGGTACCAACTCCACTCCTTAAAAATAACTTTTAGTGTTTCTGACAGCAATTTCTGATTTGATTAACTTTCTACTTGTAGTGTCACACTGCCACACTAAGGTGATAAAATCCACACCTCCAAAACAAGATAAACATTAGGAAAGAAATGCACATCTGAATATAACCAAAGGGTAAAATATCTGGAATATGAACTCTCATATTGGTTATTATACTAATATTTTCCTCATCTCAATCATTTCTTACGTTTGACAAACATTTCAATACAAAAATGAACAATGCAGATGACAGAGAAAGAAAAACTGCCATTAATATGAAAAGGTTTAATTTCCTTAACATTCAAAAGAGAAAACAAATACAAAAACATAATTTTTATTTTGTCAAATTGGAAATTACTCTATAAATTATAATACACAGAAATCAGTGGGAGGCATCAATGGAATTTCTTCTTCATACACAGCCTAATACAAATTGGTACAAACTTGTGGGAGAACAATCTGAAATATTTGTGTCAAGAGTCCTAAAAATATTTATTTTCCTTGTGGCATGTCCTCTTCCTCTAAATGAAAGAATCAAAAAAGCTTAAAGTTTCTGTTGCAGTTATTATTCATAAAAGTAAAAAATGGAAATAAGAAAAAAAGCAAAAAAATGGAAATATCCCCAAATAAAAATTTTTAAAATTTTTGACAATGTATATTATTGCATAATGTCCTACTTTTTAAGGACTATTTTAATTAGAGTGGAACTTACTCGCTATAAATGTTAAATGAAAAGTAGAATCATAAACGACAACATATAAAGACTAGAAAGAAATACATCAAAATAGTAATAGTGATTATCTCTGAGATATGGGATTAAAGATGATTTTTACAATTTTTAATACTTTAACTTCCTTAATTGAGCACATGCTAATGCTATAATCAAAAGTGAACATTACTTTGTTGAAAGTTATTCCTTGCTCTGTCAAAGTACTTAGTTCACAGAGAGTAGTTGAAGATTTCATGGGGATATCTTCAGTCAGCTGTTTTGCAAAGTCCTTTAAAATAACACTGATGGCAGTCTGGGTGAACACCCACAAGCCTGCTGCCATGCTACACCATAGCGACCGCAACTATTTTCATGTCCAAAAACTGTAATTGTGGTCTGAAAACAGACTAGCATATTGAAAAGCAGGGCTGTCCCTAAAAATTCAGATATATGATCATTATAAATGACTACCATCCTATGGTATATAACCACTTACCTGATAATCTGGGACGTAAATCAACAGCCTGACTAGCCTGATAACCTTCCCATAACCTTTACTCTCTTTTGTCTTGGAGGGGTTAGAAACACATAGTAACTTTCCCTGACTATAAGATAACCAAGAAAACTCTGAATGCCCACTCTGTGTGGGGTACTACACTGCACAAGGGATACTTCTAATCTGACTCAGCAAAATGAGGTTTGTTAAACTCATTAATGAGTCTGTGTAGGGACTGCAGATGTCAGCAAAATTCTCCATAAGTAAGCTTAATGATATAGCAAATGAAGCAAAGGAACCCAAGCAGCTCATAAGTGTTCTCTTGTTGGTGACAAATGACCTTTCAAGTTGAACTTAATGCTTTCTCCTTTAAATGAGCAGGTGAGCAATGTGACATTTACAATGAGCTTTACCTGTGTATGGATAATGTCCCTGAGTTGCAATTTCTTTTGCTCAAAAACTCACTATTCCATGCTAACAAATTAAACATAATCTAATATATCCAAATTTGATTTCATTTACACCTACTTCATGCCATTTTACAAAATAAAGATGATACATGCAAAAAAATTTTAATATATAATTCCCTTACTTACAAAGAAGTTATGTAACAAATGTAAATCAGTGATTTGTAATTTTACAAATGTTTTATTTGTTTGATCAGTACCATAAATGCATAAAAGCAAAAAACAGTACAGGAAGAATTAAAATGAAAAGCACCTGTAGTGACTCACCTCTCCCAACTCCCATTCCAGAGGCACTCACTCTTGACCATTTTTTGTTGTTGTTGTTCTTTAGGAAATTATCTTAGGATATTAACATTAAATAATAGTAGTGTTTTTGATTAAACAATTTGAAACATTACTGCCTTCCTGACTTACCTTATATAAGACTTCTAAGTTTATATACACCTCCCATTTGGAGAGGAGAGTCAAGTTTATTGAGTTGTAATTTACATTTGGAACATTCATCCCTTTTAGTGCATGCTTTTATGAGGTTTGATAATTGCAGTTCAATCATCCCACCCCCCCAGATTTCCTCATATGACTTTTTATACAGCTCCTCTCCCCACCCTGCTGCTGGCAAGCAATGATGTTTATTGTTCCTATACGTCTACCTTCTCCAGAATGTCAAATGAAGGTAGCCTTGTAAATCTGCCTTCTTTCATTTGGCTTAAAGCATTTTAGGTTC
The DNA here is from genome assembly GCA_007922755.1 of Pedetes capensis. NCBI lineage: Eukaryota > Metazoa > Chordata > Mammalia > Rodentia > Pedetidae > Pedetes > Pedetes capensis. The sequence goes on from VMDO01031394.1 coordinate 14,169, forward strand.
ATTTCATGTCTTTGTGTAACTCAGTAGTTTTTTGAATGAATGTACAAATTTGTTTATCCATTCACCAATTAAAGGACATTTGGCTTTTCCCCAGTTTTATGGATTGGGAATAAACCTGTGATAAACAATAATATACAGGTCTTTATGTGAAATAAATTTAATTTCTCTATGTCAAATATCTAAGATTGGGATTAACATGATGTATAGAAAGTATTTATTCAACTGTACATAAAATTGCTGAAGAGTTTTCCAAAGTAGTTATATCATTTTACATTCCAACTAGTAATGTATGAGAGTCCCAGTAACTTATATCTCGAAATTTTTCATTGGGTTGTCTCTTTATTATTGAGTACTGAGAATTCTTTATATGTTTGGAGTATAAATTTTTATCAAATATCTATTTGCAAATATTATCTCCCAACCTATGGCTGATGTTCCATTTTCTTAATAGCATCATTCAAGGAACAAAAGTTCTTAATTTTGATGAAGTGTAATTTATTTTTAATTTTGAGACAGGGTCTTGCTATGTTGCACAGGCTACCTCTGGACTTAAACCTGTAATCTTCCTGCCTCAGCCTCCCAAATTGGTGGGATTACAGGCATGCACCATGGGTACCCAGTCAATTTACAATTTTATAAATAGATCATACTCTTGGAGTTTTCATTTAAGAAATAATGCCTAACCTAAGATCAAAAGATTGTCTTCTATATTATACTTTAGAATTTTTTTGTAGTTTTATTTTTAGATACATGATCCATTCTGAGTTAACAGTTGTGAAGATACAAGGTATATTTTGAGGGTTTTGTTTTGTTTACTTACTGATATCCAATTATTTCAGGATTGTTTGTTGAAACAAAATTATCCTTTTTCCATCAAATTATCTTTATACCTTCATCAAAAACACAGTTGACATATATGTATTGGTCTGTTTCTGGTTTCTCTATTCTATTCCATTGCCCAGTATGCTTCTCCCTTGGCCAATATCATACTGTTTTAATTATTGTAAAGTTTTTGGTTTTCTGTTTGTTTGTGCAGTGATTAGGATCAAGCCCAGGACCTCAGACATATTAGGAAAGCACTCTATCACTGAGATACCTTCCCAGCCATTACTGTAGATTTATTTGTCTTCAAATCAGGTACAGTGAACATTTTAACTTGGCTCTTCTTTCAAAATTTATTGATTATCCTAGTTGCTTTACCTTTCAGTATATGATTTATAATTAGCTTTGTAAATTCTGAAAAAAATTCTGCTAGGATTTTTATTGAAATTTTGGGATTACATTAAACCTATAAGCCGGTTTGGGGATAATTAAACTGTTAAAAACATTGAGAACCCCGTGTAGTGATACTCACCTATAAACCCAGCACTCAGGAGGCTAAGGCAGGAAAATCACAATTTCAAGGCTATCCTGGGCTACAGAGAGTTTGAGCTAGCCTTGTCTACATAGCAAAAAAGGGGGGCAGGTGATTTGTAAGCATACAACTTCATTTACTCAAATCTTTAAATTCTGTAAACCAGGTTTTGTAGTGAATGTTATTATCTGGTCTCTACATACTTATCGATACTGTCCTATAGCCTTTCTCCTTTAGTCTGCTGACTTATATCAGATTTTGAATGTTGAAGAAGCCTTTCATTCTCAGGATAAACTTCTCTTGCTAATGACTTATCCTGTTATTATATAGTTGCTCAATTTGGTGATGTTTTGTTGATAATTTTGCATTTTTATGAGAAATCTTGGCCTGTAGTTTTCTTTTATTATGATGCTTTTATCTAGTTTTGGTTTCAGAGTAATGCTAGTCATAATAACAGGAATAGAGAGGTATTCTCTCCACTTCTATATTCTTGAAAGAGTTTATGTAGAATAGACAGTAGGTCCTCTTAAAATTTTTGATTGAATTTTCCAGAAAATACATCTGGCATTGGAGTCTTCTTTGCTGTAAATTTTCAAACATTAAACTTTGAAATCAATGGCATTTATATAAGACCATTCAGGTTGCCCATTATTTCTTTCTTCTTCTTCTTCTTTTTTTTTTTTTTTTTTTTTTTTTTTTTTTTTTTTTTTTTTTTTTTTTTTTGAGGTACTGGGGATTGAACCCAGGGCCTCGCACTTGCATGCTTTACAAATGCTGGACCACTGAGCTGCACCCCCAGCCCATTTATTTACCTTTTGAGACAGTTATGCAGACTGCCTCTGGTCTCAAACTTGCGATCCTCCTGCCTCTGCCTCCCGAGCCACTGGGATTACAGGTGTGTGCCACCACGCCCTGCTTGTTGCCCATTATTTCTTGAGTGGTTATTGGTAATTTTTCTTTCAAGGAATTTGTCTATTTTATCAAAATTTTTGAATTGTGGACACAAAATGTTTTTTTCATATTCTCTTAATTAATTAATTAACTTTGTCTATGGGGCATGTACAAACAATAACAATAGGGCATGTAGTGATGCCCCTTTTTAAATTTCTGGCTGAAAATTTGCGTATTTCATCTTTTTCATTGGTAAATGTAGCTAGAGGTGAATCAATCTGATGAAGCTTTTAAAAAATAATGCAGTTTTTAGTTTCCTTAATTTAAAACATTTTTTTTCTATTTTCAACACCACTGATTTTTCTTATTTCCTTCTCTTTGCTTTGAGTTTATTTGATGTTCCTATAAATTTCACTCTAAACACTGCTTTCAGTACCTGTCACAATTTCTGATGTCTTAATTTTCATTCAATTAAAAAATATTTTATAATTTTCTGTTGACTTCCACTTTGACTTATCAGTATTTAAAAGTTCATTGCTTAATTTTTGAATATTTGAGTACTTTCTAGATAAACTGCTTATTATTGATTTCAGTTTATTTCCATTATGTTCAGAGAACATATCTATGTACTTTAAATTCTTTTAAATTAGTTAGAGTTTGCTCTATCGCTCAAGATATGATCTCTCTTATTTAACATTCTACATGTACCTTAAAACAATATGTATACTACCACTTGTTGGAATGTTATATATTAATGTCAGTTAGGTCAAGTGGGATTCATATGTTTCTCTTTTCAGTTCTATCAATTATTGCATTTTGAAGTTCTACAGTTATGTACATACACATTTAACATGATTATATCTTCTTGATGAAGTGATCCTTTTTTATTATGGAATTATCCCTCGTAACATGTCATTTTCTGAACTCTAAATTGTTCATGGCCTGCAGCTGTACCACTGTGGCAACCAATCCCCTCAGATCTTGGAAATTAAACAGGTTCGGGCCTGGTTAGTACTTGGATAGGAGACAGCCTGGGAACACCAGATGTTGCAGGCTTGGGAGAAGGACCCAGCAACCCACTCCCAAAAAACAGGCAGCCATTGAAAACCTTATGAATAGCAGTGAAGCACTGATAATAGTGCTTCACCTTTTGTATGTAGGATCACTATGAGTCGGACACTGACTTGATGGTACCTAACAACAACAACATTGTTTATTACTAATATAGAGTTATATGTTCTTATACCATAAGCAGAAAAGTGTTTTACCCACTTTCATATTCTGGAAGAGTTTATATATAACAGACATTATGTCTTCCTAAAATTTTTGATAAAATTTCTATGTTTGCATAGAATAATTTTTTTTCATACTTTTAACCTATTTGCACTTTATATTTAAGGTGCATTTTTATATTGAAAGTAGGTTTCTTACAAATAGTATATAGTTATGTCTTGCTTTTTTACTTAATCTGATAATCTCAACTGTTCAATTGTCAAATTTAAATGATTTACACATAATAGTTGTTGATATGGCTCAATTAAAATCCACCATTTTGCTAGTTGTTTTCTACCTTTTCCATCTGTTTTTGGTCCCTTTCCATTTTACCATCATGCTTTTGATTTAATTCAATATTTTTTATTCCATTTAAGTACATTACTGGATTTTCATTTCTGTCCCTTTTAAAATATTTTAGGTTGCCCTGTGTGTACAATATACATCTTCAATCAATCACAGTATATTCAGCATGTTTTCAAATAACATTATACTATTTCATTTGTGATATAAAGAACTTAAATTTGTATACTCTCAATTCCTCTTTGGCAACTAGTCTGTGCTAAGGCTGTCATACATTTTACCTATACATATGCTGTAAATTCACTTGCCACTATTTTTGCTGTAGAGAGTTGATGGTATTTTAGTCAATGACCTTTTAATTAAAGTTAAGGGAAAATGTATTCTAGATTTATATTTATCATAGTCATTTCCAGATATCTTTAGTAGTCTATGTAGATTCAAGATTCTGCCTGATACTGTATTCATTTTGCCTTTAAAATTTCCTTATGCTGGGTGCACAACTATAATCCCAGTGACTGGAGAGGCTAATGTAGGACGATCTCAGATTCAAAGCCAGAGGCAACCTATGCAACTTAGCAAGACTCTGTCTCAAAAATAAATAAATAAATAAAAAGGCTGTTAATGCATCTCAGTGGTGGAACACTTGCTTAGCATGCTCAAGGCCCTGGGTTCAACCTCCTAACACTGGACAAAAAGAAAAGAAAAGAAAAAGAAAGAAAAATAAAAAAGGAAATAAAATCTTTAAAATTGCTTGCAGTTCAGACATATAGATAATGGATTCTTTCAGCTTTTATTTGTCTAAGAATTTCCTAACTTCTCCTTCATTTTAACAGATAATTTCATGTAGTATGGAATACTGGGTTTCGGTCATATTTTTCATCATTATGACAAAATAGCTGATTTAAATAATTTAAAGGAGAAAAGATTTATCTTAGATCATGGTTTCAGAAGTTTTAGGCTATGGTCTTCCAGCTCCCTTAATTTTAGGCTGTGGCAGGGCAGATATATCATGGTGGAAGGGCATGGCAAAGGAAAGCTGTTTACCTCAAGGCAGACAGAAAGAGGAAGAGGCTAAGAACAAGATATATCCTTCAAAGACACACCCTCAGCCACATACCTCCTCCAATCAGGCCCTACCTTCCATAGTTTCCACCACCTCCTAATAGTCCATTAAACTATGCATCCATCAATGCAGTATTTCATTGATTAAGTCACTACTCTCAAGACCAAATGACTTCCTGAAAATCTCCAACAGCTGGGAACCAAGCCTTCAACACACAAGCCTTTGGGGGACATTTTATATCTAAACCACAGCAGACTGACAGATTCTTACTTGCTATCTTTAAAACTTGTCACTTCAATGTTTCTGTTTTGCATAATTTCTGATTATACTATGCTATAATTCTTAAAAGTGCTTTTCTATATGTAATAGGTCTATTTTATTCAGGCTGCCTTTAAGATTTTCTCTTAAACTTTGAATCTTTTTAACTCTTTGGGTGTGTGTGTGTGTGTGTGTGTGTGTGTGTGTGTGTGTGTGGTTTTTGTTGTTGTTGTTGTTGTTGTTTCCTTTTTTGCAGTCCTGGGGATTGAACTCATGGCCTCCCATATGCTACAGAAGAGCTCCTCCACTGAATTGTACCTCTAGCCCCTTTTTTATGTTTGTTTTGTTGTTTATTTATTTGTTTGAGGCAGAGTTTTGCTATAGAGCCCACACTGGTTAAAAACTTGCAATTCTCCTGCCTCTCCCTCCCAAGTGCTGGGATGACAGGTATGCATTCCCATGCCTAGCTTTTTTTGAAACAGAGTATTGCTGCCTGTAATTTAGAAATGGTTCAAAAATAATGGGTATTAATGGCCAGATGGATGAATAAATACATACCGATGTGATAAGGCAAATATAAAGTGATGCTGGTATAATCGAGTTGGTAATCATATGAGTGGTAATTATAAAACTTTTTGAGTTCTGCTGAGATTTCACCTTACACCAGTAAGAATGGCCAAGATCAATAAAACAAACAACAACAAATGCTGGCGAGGCTGTGGGGAAAAGGGAACACTTTTACATTGCTGGTGGAGCTGTAAATTGGTGCAACCACTATGGAAATCAGTATGGAGGTACCTCAAAAAACTAAAAATAGAACTACCATATGACCCAGCTATAAC
>VMDO01031395.1:0-20148 GCA_007922755.1 Pedetes capensis
CTTGCCCCTACATTATTTCATTTATTCTAACTCTCCATGCATTGAAAACATGTGCACGTACATAAACATGTGCATATAAATACATACAGACACATAAGGCATAACAGCTTAGTTTTCCCCTCTAAATAAACACACAAGCTTAAATATGAGAAGGGACACCTAAAAATTTCAAATATGCATAAAGTACATCAGAATCAACTTTGAGAGAAATGAAACTATATATGTATGCTTGGCTTTCCCTTTAGAGATTGCATATGATGAGGAACTAGTGGTAGTGAAGGACAAAGTAGAAGATGCCTTGAAGGAATTGATGGACTACCAATAGAGATATTTGAACAAACAGATGGATCATGGGAGGTACTCATATGTTTATGCCAAAAGATTTGGAAAACAGCTACCATGCCAACTGACTGGAAGAGATCCATATTTGTGTGTACTCCCAAGAAAGGGGTTTCAATTGAATGTGGAAACTATGGAAAAATATCATTAATATCACATGCAAGCAAAATTTTACTAAAGATCATTCAAAAGCAACTGCAGCAGTATATACACAGGGAACTCCCAGAAAATCAAGCTGGATTCAGAAGATGGCGGGGAACCAGGGACATCATGGCTGATGTCAGATGGATATTATCTGAAAGCAAAGAATACCAGGAAGATGTCTATCTATGATTTATCCACGGTGCAAAGGCATTAGATTGTGTGGATCGTAACAAATTATGGATAACACTGTGAAGAATGGGAATATCAGAGCACCTAATTGTACTCATGAAGAATCTGTACATGGACCAGGAGGCAGTTGTTTGAACAGAACAAGGAAAGACTGCTTGGTTTAAAGTCAAGAAAGGTATGCATCAGGGCTGTATCCTTTCACCATACTTCAATTTCTATGCTGAGCAAATAATCTGAGAAGGTGGATTTTATGATGAAGAATGCAGCATCAGGATTGGAGGAACACTCAAGAACAATCTGTGTTATGCAGATGACACAACTCTGCTTGCTGAAAGTGAAGAGGGTTTTGAAACATTTACTAAAGATCAAGGAACATAGCCTTCAGTATGTGTCGCGACTCAACATCAACAAAACAAAAGTCCTGACAACTTGGTCAGTGTGGAACTTCACAACAAATGGAGAAAAGATTGAGCTTGCCCATGATTTTGCTTTACTTGGTTCTACAATCAACACCCATGGAAGCAGCAGTCAAGAAATCAAAAGACACTTTGCTATGAGAAAAGCTGTGGCAAAAGATCTCTTTAAAGTATTACAAAGTAAAGATGTCACACTGACTCATGCCATGGTATTTCCAGTTGAGTCATATAGTTGTGAAAGCTGGACACTGAACAAGGGAGACAGACAAAGAACTGATGCTTTCGAATTATGGTGCTGGAGACGAATATTGAATATAGCATCAACTGCCAAAAGAACCAATAGATCTGTCCCAGAAGAACTGCAACCAGAGTGCTCCTGGAAGCAAGGATGGCTAGACTGCATCTTACTTATTTTGGACATGTAGTCAGGAGGGACTAATCCCTAGAGAATGACATAATGTTTGGGAGAGTGGCAGGTTAACAAAAGAAAGGAAAACCCTCCATTAGATGGATTGACACAGTGTCTGCAACAATGGTTTTAAGCATAAATAAGATTGTATGGCTAGCACAGAATTGGGGAGTGTTTTGTTCTGCTCCACATAGGGTCACTATGAGTCAGACCCCATTTGATGCCACCTAGCAACAACACAACAGCTTTCTCTTTATTCCACTAATACACAGTATTCTCCTCAATGGATGGGAAGACATCTTAGTTAATATCTTCCTACTCTCAGTATTCATGTGGGGTCTCAGTAAGAAAGATATGTATTATTGTTGTTTGCCTAATCCTGGCTATATTTAAATACTAAAAAGCAACACAGTAGTTTTAAAGATAAAACTCATTTTGAACAAATTTTGAATAAATTCTGATGAAAATTATGAGAATGATTGTTTTCAAAGTTAGGTTAAATATAAAGCAGGTAATTTTTCAGACTATGATGTCCGCATACAATTAGTAATGAAAAGGCTAGAGGTTATGGCTCATTGGTGGAGTGTATGCTTTGCATGCATGAGGCCAGTATGTACTGATCACTCACAGCAATAAATAAATAAGAACAAAAAAGAAAATGTTTTCTTCTCTTTTCTCATATATATATTTGATATTATAATTCAAAAACATAATATAAAGTAAAAAACAGAGCTCAAATTCTGTGTGTATAATACAAAATGTTGTTGTTGTTGTTAGGTGCCATCGAGTCAGTATCCAATTCATAGTGATCCTCATAGGGTTTTCAATGGCTGACTGTTTCGGGATTGCCTTGGGAGTGGATTGCCAACCCTTCTCCCATTTTTGCAGTGCTGGGAATTGAACTTGGGACCTCAGAGACTGCAGCGCAGCGCTCTACCAACTGAGCTAAATCCCAGCCCATAATACGAAACAGAAAAGATGAATTAAAATAAATGACAAATAATGACTTAAGTATACATTTAGGACCAGAGAATCATGCTATTTGACAATGATTAATTCACAAAGCACATAATCTTTCTAGGGCTCAGCGGTGAAAGGCAGTGAAAGAAAAGTACTTTAGGCATTTGTAATAGGAAGTGCTTGGGCCCCAAACTAGGTAAATGTCATTCTGAATTGTGTATAAAAAGGAATGGAGGTAGAGCCAGATGGAAATGGGGCTGGCAGTTAGCAAGCTCTGTCTGTGGTTATGGAAAGAGATAAGAGTGACCTGCACTACAGTGCAAGTTGTAACGCTGGAGAGGCATGAAAGTTTAGTAACATATTCCAAAAATGTAAACCATAAGGCATCAAGATGGGTTGAAATTTTGGAAAGATGGGTATCAGGGAATTAAGGATAGTTTGTAGGTTTTGCTTTGAGCAGTGGGTACATTGGTGACAGCAGCACTTATTGGTCTAAGGAACTTTGGAGGAAGATATCTCTATGAAGATATTTCTACAGTCACTTACTTAAGGAGTATAAGATATTCAAACAGAATATTGCACAGGAGTTTCAGTTACAGTTTATATTCAACACTGTTTACATTAAAATTATATTTGAAACAACCTTTGAGTCAATATATTGATGGATTATTTCATTACAAGTAGTACTAATACTTCATTTTATAAATGTTTAAGCTATTTCAATTACCAACTTAAAGTAATTTAAAAGACAGATTTATTATTATAAAGATTCCTAATCCAAGCCTTTAATGTCAGTGCAGACATGGTTGATTCATGGGGGAAAAAAAGAATGCCCTGAACTCATCCATGTGTTTAGAGGACAAATTAAATCATCTTTTAAACAGCCCCAGGATGGTCTCAGCCATTAAAGAGCAGAAGGCTAATAAAACAACTGTTCCTACTAAATTGTTTTCTGAGTTTTATAAATAAATGTCCTTCCTTATATATTTTATTGGCAATAGATATTACCTTTATAGAGAAGCACCTTTTCTATAGCTCTCAAAGAGGTTAAAAACCCAAGGCCTATTTCTCTAGTAAATATTGACTTAAAATAGTTTAAAGAGCTTTTTTCTCATGTTGGAGGTAATTAGTAGCACTAGGTTTAACTTTTAAAATACATTGCTCAAACATATGGGAGACATGCACATGTGAGGATTTATGACTTTTGCACAAGGTAGTTCATGTGTCAATCCCAATGAGCAACTTTAATTATCAGAAAAAAAAAACTCAGAACTTTTATTAGCCCATTATGTCCTGTTGCTAAAAGACATATATTTGGCTGACATTCAGACTGTTTAGCAAAACCAGTCTTAAGCAAATGGATTGTGATTAAAGGTAACCTATTTGTGGAATTAATATGATAAGTCATCAAGTTAACTAAGCCATTTTTTATTTTAAAAGAATTCATAGGATCACAAACTTATGCTCTGAAAACAATTATTTTACTGCCATTTACTTTTTCCTTTTTTATTTTTCCTTATTATTGGACATACCTCTGGACCAAGAAGTTTTTATCAGCTGTGTAAATGAAAGATATTTTTTTAGCTGAGAAAGGTATTATCCTACTTCTGATAGCATTCCACAATAATATTAATTAGGATCAAGGTAATGTAGGAAGACACAAAAGGAAAATGAAATAAAAGAACAAATAGTCAAGGACTACCTCTGCACACAGCTCCTCTCACCTTTGGCAGATACAGTGTTTGAGAGAGAGAGGATGGTTCTTTCACAAAACAGGTATGGAACCAATAAACAGAAGAAGAAAAACTGATATGGAAGTAATAAAGAGAAGTAATAAACAGAAGAAGAAGGAAGAGAGAGAGAGAAAGGGGGAGGGAGGGAAGGGGAGAGGGAGAGAGAGAGAAGGAGTAAGAGAGAGAGAGAGAGGAAGGATGGACACACTAAAACTAGAGAGAGCTGTGCAGACAGGAGATAAGGCAAGTCCTTTAATCCTAAAGAGAATATTTTGGTGGTTAGTCTTACATGACAGCTAGTCTATTTCTATTTTATCTTGTGGATAAACCATTTCTTATTAACAACAGGACTGTTAGCAATAAGAAATGCTCTGGTAATTGAAGATTTGATCAGCAGACTCAGTCACCCCTTAAAAAAGAAAATGTAAGAGGTGTGAACAAACTTTGGGACAATAGACTCCAGGTTCTATCCTTTTAAAAGGCATATCACATGGAAACAATCATTGCATTGTAGTTATTTTTACCTTATCTGCATGATATTTTCACTTGATAAGCTTTTAGAAATTGTCATGACCCACTTCAGACCAATGAAATAGAGTATCAGTTCCAATTCCAACATTATAACAGTGTGCTCTGCAATAGTGTTACTGGACAGTCCTGTTAGAAATAACATGGGCTTTGAGAAAAGATAAACCTGTATTTGATTCTAGCTCAGTTATCTATTAGCTGTGTAATTTTGATTTCAACAAATCTCTCTAAGCCTCATTGTTTTTCCTTTATAAAATAAGGCTAATTAGTCTGTGTAACTTAGTGAGACCCTGTCTCAAAACGTGAAAAATGGGCTGGGGGTGCAGCTCAGTTGTCCAGCACTTGCAGAGCATGCAAGCACGAGGCCCTGGATTCAAGCCCTAGTACTGCAAAAAAATTAAATAAATAAAAATAAAAAAGAAGGTTAATTGTAGAGTTACTGTATACAAAAAATAGGATAAAGTGTGTGTTACCTAGTACATGGTTTCCCTAACTAAATTTGAGTTCCCTTTGTCAAAAGGAACTTTACATATTTGAATTTATATTGCTAATGACAAATTAGGAAATTGTCTCTGAATTTGAGGCATATTTTGTTTAGCAATATTGAAATAATGTCTCACAAGAATGATATTACAGGTCAGTTAATGATTTATAAAAAGTAAAACACTGATTTTTCAACCACCTTCGATTTTAATAATCCATCAAATTCTCAAGCACTCAATAGCTGTCATGGTTTTATTTGTCAAATGGATCTCACATAAATCATTAACCATAAAAGTTTATCTTAAGATGATAAATCTGAGAGTACAGTTTACCTTTCTAAAATATCATCACTAGAAAACTGTAAAGTTTCTGTTCTCCTTCTATAAGGATTAAGTCCTTTTATTATGAAAATTAAATTATCCTGTTATAAGAAACAAATGGCATCAACCAAAACCCCAATTCATTATTATTTTAAACACATATTATCATAAACCAGTGTATTTTCATCTTATATTTCATGTTCCAAATGTTAAATGACCCTTGCATTTCTACATAGATTATTTAATTGGAAAACACATGATTCAACTAAGTTTTAAGGTTTTCAGAGATTGATTTGCAGATTTTATGTTATCTGTTATAATTGTTTATGAAACACAGTTAACTCTGTTTTGAAGACATTGAAGTAAGTAAAATGTTCCAAACATCAGCAACATAGGCTTTATTTTAAAATGTTATCATTGACTTAATTACATCTACATACTTTTACCATTATTTACCATTATTTAAATATTCAAAATGATTTTTTCTTAAATCTACCCCCTTTCTATGATTAGAAAAATAGAGATATGGCTAGGTATAGTGGTGTACACCTGTAATCTCAACAATTCAGGAGATTGAGGCAGGAGAATCATGTGTTCAAGGCCAAAGGCAGCCTATGTAACTTAGAGAGACCCTGTCTCAAAATAAAAAAATGAAAAAGTAGCTGTGGTTAGAGCTCAATGGTGGAGCACTTGCCTAGAGTGCATGAGGCCCTGGGCTTAATTCTCCAGTACTGCCAAGAAAAAAAAAAGTAGAGAAAAATCCTAAAACATTTTAATGGCTCAAACTTATAACATTTCCTTTATTCTTTTATAGCTGAGTTTTAGTAAAATCAATTACAAACAATACAGCTTTTTTCTAATGTAATTTCCTCAACAGTCTCATGAACTCACTGTGATGATATGCATGGGCATATCTCCCAGAAAGTACCTATTATATGTCAGTCAGCATAGGAACTTGGTGGGTATATGACTCATTATTGAAATAATTTAGAAATAATTGTGTTATTCATTCAAAAACAATGTATTTTGCTGTATGGACCTAGGATGTTATGTTTTTCCCCCCTTATGAAAAGGTTGTGAAAAATATTCCAATATGGGTAATTGAAAACAGATATCGAGTTATTTAGGGAAGAAGTTTACTCAAACGTTTCTTTAACAAATTGGTATAAAACCTCACCCATAATGCAAATCTTTTTTCCCTTTTATTTATGATGTTGTTGGGGTATACAGTAATAAAACTTTTGCTATTTCCATTACTCAACTATTACATCACTTTTGGTCACACTTTCATCAAATTACACATTTCACAAAATCTTTTGATTTTATATTACATTTTAATCATAATGCAAATCTTAAATCACATGATTAGATTATAATTCTTTATTTAAATTCCTCAAATCCAGTAAAAACACATTGCTTAAGTATGTTGTTGTTGTTGTTAGGTGCCCCTGAGTCAGTGTCTGACTCATGGTGACCCTATATACAACAGACGAAATACTATTGTTAGTGCTTCTCTGCTATTCATAGGGTTTTCAATGGCTGATTGCTTTTTGGGAATGGGTTTCCAGGTCCTTCTTCCAAGCCTACAGCACCTGGTGTTCCCAGGGACTCTCCCATCCAAATACTAACCAGGCCAGACCCTGGTTAGTTTCTGAGATCTGACAGGATCGGATACCAAAGTGGTACAGGTGCAGGCTTACTTAACTAGAGCATATTTATTATACTAACAAATCAAATCCTAAGAGAAAAGTAGTTAGTAGAAAACAACTGAAATGGAGAGCTTCAATTTATTAGTAATTGGTTCAAATTTTCATGAAAATATTTGGGTTGTTTATGGTATCTGAACATCGAGTAATATTAAAGAGAGGACATTTAAAGGAGACACTAAATATCCCTCTGTCTCTCACTCTCTGTCTCTCTCCCTCTCTCACACACACACACTACATTTCTGGCTATTCAGGATTCTAGGAAATATAAGTTAAACATATACGTTCCTTCTAATTTATGCTATGACAAGAAATTTACAATTTCTCCACCAGGATACAGGATATTGCTACATTTATATCTTAATGTTAGTATAATTATCTGTATCACAATATTAATATACCTATTCTCATTTTTTTTGCTTTACCAATGCATGATGTCATTGAAGTCATGTCACAACTCATCTGGTCTTCTTTCATTAGTGTTCAGTGCATTAAACCTATTCCTGAAGTGGTCTCTGAACCCAGCTGGGATATACTCAAGGAGCAAATTACACGTCAAAAGGGACTCTGAACCTTGCCCTTGAAAGTAGAGCAGCTAAAGTGATAGGAAGACATGATGAAGTTAAGTATCTAAACAGAAGATTTCAAAGGGCAGCTATAGAAGACACAATCAAATATTATAATTACATGTGCAAAGAGCTGGAAATAGAAAACAAAAAGGGAAGAACACATTCTGTTTTTCTCCACCTTAAGGCAATGAAAAAAAATTCAAGCTTTGAGTGGCCATCGTGAATGATTCTACAGTTGTTGCTGTTAGGTACCATCAAGTCATGCCTGACTCATTATATCAAAAGAAAATGGAAGGAATAGAGGTACTCATTATACCAAAAAGAATTGGAGGATGACCTATTTCAGAACTATTTCAACTATTTGAATAGTTATTGAATAGTTATTTCAACTATTTCAGAAGTTGTATATGATCAGGAAGCAATGGTACTGAAGGGCAAATTGGAAGCTGCCTTAAAGTAATAGGCAAAACACAAGGCTCCCGGAATTCATGGAATACCAATAAAAATGTTTCAACAACTGATGCAGTACTGACTGTGCTCACTTGTTTATGGCAAGAGATTTGGAAAATAACTACCTGGCCAACTGATTGGAAGAGATCCATATTTGTGTCTATTCCAAAGAACAGGGATCCAACTGAATGTGGAAACTATCGAATGATATCATTAATGTCACATGCCAGCAAAATTTTGCTAACAATCATTCAAAAGCAACTACAGCAGTATATAGACAGAGAACCGCAGAAAATTAAACCAGATTCAGAAGAGGGCATGGAATCAGGGATGTCATTGCTGATGTCAGATGGACATTAGCTGAGATCAAAGAATAACAGAAAGATGTCTATGTTTTATCAACTATACAAAGGCGTTTTACTGTGTGGATCATAACAAATTATGGACAACCCTGCAAAGAATGGGAGTACCAAAGCACCTAATTCTGCTTATGTGGAATCTATAGATGGACCAGGAGGCAGTCATTCGAACAGAGCAAGAACACACCTCTCAGGTTAAAGTTGGGAAAGGTGTGCATCAGGATTGTATCTTTCACCATTCTTCTTCAATTTCTATGCTGAACAAATAATCTGAAGAACTGGATTTTATGAAGAAGAATGCAATATCATGATTGGATGAAGACTCATTAACAACCTGTGTTATATAAATAGCACAACTCTGCTTGATGAAAGTGAAGAGAATTTGAAACATTTACTGATGAAGATCAAAGAACAAGCCTTCAGTATGGATTGCATCTCAACATCAACAAAACAAAAATCCTTTCAACTGCATCAGTAAGCAACATCATGATAAATGGAGAAAAGCTTGAGATGATCTAAAATTTTGCTTTACTTGGTTCTACAATCAACATTTGTGGAAGCAGCAGTGAAGAAATCAAAAGATGCATTACATTAGGAAAAGCTGTTGCAAAAGACTTCTTTAAAATGTTGAAAAGTAAAGACATCATGCTGAAGATGAAGGTTTGCCTGACTCATGCCATGGTATTTTCAGTTGCATCATATGCTTGTGAAAGCTGGACATTGAACAAGGGAGAAAGGAGAAGAATGGATGCTTTTGAATTATGGTGCTGGAGGTGAATATTGAATATAACATGGACTCCCAAAAGAACTAACAGATATGTCCTAAAAGAAGCATGACCACAGGGCTCCTTGGAAACAAGGATGGCTAGATTGTGTCTTATTTTGGACATGTAGTCAGAAGGGACCAATCCTTGGAGAATGACATCATTTTTAGGAAAGTGACAGGTCAATGGAAAAAAGGAAAATGCTTCACTAGATGGATTGACAGTGTCTGTAATGATGGGCTTTAATATAAATAAGTTGGTGTGCATCTCACAGAATCTGGGAGTGTTTCGTTCTGTTATACATAGAGTCACTACATGTAGGACCGGACTCTACAGCGCCTAACAACAACAGTCCTAATTTTATACTAATGTTTGTTTTCTATTACTGGTAAGTTTTTACTCATGTTGAAAAGATTATTATTTATTTTGCTACATGTTTGCTATGTATTACTTGCATGTGCAAATTTACACCTCATTTTTCTTTGAAGATTTATTTTCTATGGTAGCATTGATAGATCTGATGATGCCTCCAGATATTCTGGTATAGTCTTCTTTATCTCAAATGCATTAAAGTCTCAGTGGACAGTCAAAGATAGTTATAAAACATATCTGGCTATGGATGAGAAGTATAAAAAATAAGTTTGAGGATAAAAGCCAGAAATAGACAATGATATTTGAATAAGTACCCTCACTCCAATAATATATAGGCTAGGAATATTAACCCATTTCTCTAGATTTCTATCTTGGCCATCAGTTTCTCTAAAGCTTCATTATATGTCCCTGGTAGTCTCTGCTTCACGTACACAAATCAAAATTATGTTCAAAATATTTAATACAGTATTTTCCAAAATCGTCTCTTAAAAGATTGTGCTGAGTTTACAGCAAGGATTTAGATAGCCCCACTAAATTTACTGATGTACCCCTTTCTTTTCCTAATACAATAATGTCATCTCTTAATTTATTCATTTCACCTGCAATTTACAGAAGCTCAAAATTAAATTATTATTTCATTTAACACTTTTAAATGATAATAATTTGGTTTTGACAATCAATTTTTAATGTTTCTTTTAAAAATGAAACCTTGGAAAAAGTGGTCTCCTGCTGATATAATAAGAAAATTATTTTTATATTACCATATCCCCTTAAGAAGTTGATGATACTTTCTATTTTCCATAACAGAGTAACTAGACTAAGAATTGTTCTTTCAAGAAATTAAGAATTTAGGTTTAGATAACAAAAATTTGTAAATCTCTATTGAATCTCTTGAAGTGATAATAATATAAATCATTCATTAAAAAGGCACAAAAATGCTACATATTTTGTGCAGGTTAGTTTGTTATCAAAAAGAGCATGGAAATTCTCAGTCACATATGTACCACTGAAATATTTTCTTCAATACATAGAAAATAAAATGTTTTATATAGCTGAGAGTTTGGCTTTTAGAAGTCTGGAATTTTTGCAGTCACAAATTCTGGTTGAAATATTATACACAGGATGGAAACCAATACATTCCAATCTCATCATATTTTCTGAAAATAAGGTATTCTACCATACAGTAAGCTCTATAAAAATAAATCTAAATGATGTGAAGTATGTGCTCATGTTCATAAAATTTCTGGTTATTTTAATTAATGACAAACCTTCTGAGTTGGTATATTGCAACCCTTCAAATTTAACTTGTATGAACTACATCACATTTCTTGTCATTATAGAATCAAAATGTGATGGTTAGAACAAAGATAGAAGTAAATAAAAATGATTCATGCTGAAACAATTGATATCATATTCAAAACGATATGACGATCTTCTCTTTTATGTTGTTGTTGTTGTTAGGTGCCGTCGAGTCGGTATCTGACTCATAGCGACCCTCTGTACAACAGAGGAAACACTATTGTCAGTGCTTCTCTGCTGTTTATAGGGTTTTCAATGGCAGATTGATTTTTGGGAGGGGGTTGCCAGGTCCTTCTCCCAAGCCTACAGCTTCTGGTGTTCCCAGGCGGTCTCCCATCCAGGTACTAACCAGGCCTGACCCTGCTTAGCTTCTGAGATCTGACGGGATCAGATGCCACAAGGCTACAGCTGCAGGCTCTCTTTTATAGAGAATGTTATATATTTTTACTTGAATATTTTTAAATACTAAAAACTTGCATGCATGAGAAATTAGGCCTGAGACCCTTCACTTCAACAGTAAAATTTTCTAATAGAAGGAGCTAATTCTTGAAAAGAAGATTTTCAAAACAACTCAAAAAGAAGCACAGGTTAGCTAGAACAAAAACAGAATCTGTGTCACCATCTTCATAATGTTAAAATGAAGTGGATTAAAACCAAACTCTAATTGGTTTGTAAATGTCATTTTAATGATAGGTAAAATCCTCCCATTTCCTTGAGTTCTTTTGTTGTTGTTGTTATTAATCAAATTACCTATCATTATTCAGTTTCCTCCTATTAATTTACCCAGGTAAATAAGTAAGAGTATTTCCATATCAGACTGCATATCTCAAAAGAAAATGGCTTTCTATAGAAATGTGCAAAACACATCTGGAACATTCACAAATGTTTTATCCCTGAATTTTTGTTATGTCTTTAAAGAAATCTTCCCTTTGTTATTCACAAGGAATAGCTGACAAAGCATTCTCTTAACATAGAGAGTTGTTTGTGGCTTGGCAAACTAACCAATTTGTTTGAAACTCAGAGAAGTAAACAACGTATATGAAACCGATGATGCATGTACAATGTGTCTCTTATGGAGAAATCATGATAGGAATTGAATTGTCTGATTCACAATAGGACATATTTTGAAATAGATAAAACTTTTATATCTGTGAGTATAAAGATGCATAAATTATTAAATAATTTTACCTTCAATGTATTTATTTTTGCATATGTTAACATTTAAACACACTAGAGCCTGCAGCTGTAGCCTTGTGGCATCTGATCCCGTCAGATCTCGGAAGCTAAGCAGGGTCAGGCCTGGTTAGTACCTGGGTGGGAGACCACCTGGGAACACCAGAAGCCGTAGGCTTGGGAGAAGGACCTGGCAACCCCCTCCCAAAAATCAATCTGCCACTGAAAACCCTATGAACAGCAGAGAAGCACTGACAATAGTGTTTCCCCTGTTATACAGAGGGTCGCTATGAGTCAGATACCGACTGGACGACACCTAACAACAACAACAACAACAAATAGGAGACAATAGTGAGTGAAGTATATGTATGGCAAAAAAATCCTCATAAAATTAATACAATTTCTCCCATAGATCTAAAACTCAGGACAAGAGAAATGTTAATCATTTATAGAAGCAACAAAAAGGAATTAGAGGAGTCAGTGCTCATCCAAAGGAGAAGTGCATTATCCAAAGTAGAAGAATCATTTCTAATGAACTTAACCCCACAAACTCACATTTGTGTTGTTGGAATTTGTTTTTCTGAGTGCATTTGCCTCTCAAAAGCAATAAAAGATGCTCCTGAAAGTATAGTGAGGTTATGTCCCAATCTATCCTTCGTAAGTGGAAAATATAGTGTCAAAATGCATAAGGGACTGGGGCCATACCTCAGTTGTAGGGCACTCGCCTCGCATGCCTGAGGCCCTGGGTTACACCCCCAGCACTGCTAAGCATGCATTAATTACAACTAACTATCCAACATAATAGCTTGGTAGCACACTATACTGTAGTAGAATGTCAGCTGTTTCCCCTTATGATCACGCCACTGACTGGAAGCTTTAGCTCACTGCCTCAGAGAACCATACTGCATATCACCAGCTCAGGAAAAGGACAAAGTCCAAACCATGTTGTTTTTTTTTTAACTGAATCCATGTCCCATTTCCACTATTATAAATTCGAAAATTGTAAACGGACTCATCATAACTCTGGGACATCTGTATATTGATCAATAAGATATTGAGTGTTTATATGCTTAAGATAAAGAAATGATTTAAAATGACTGACTTTCCATTCTGATTTCTATATCACTTTTAGACATTCATTGTGGTAAAGTACCCCCTTCCCTGATAGGGATCTGCTAGATGAGCTGACACAATCTGGTTTCCAAGTTTACAACACTGAGGACTAGACTCTGGTTTTTAATAAATTCACCAGCAAGAAGGTTACCTTTGGAGTCATTTCTGATCTTTTCCTAATAGAACCTACCACCATCATTTAATGATCTCTTATTTTGGATTTTACTAAATATTCCAAAGACCATTTAACTATCAGCTTCTATTATATCACAGCTTCTACCCATATGTTAGCTTCAATTACATTATACCTATCAATCACACTAACTCTACTTCTTTAGTTTGGCAGTGTGGTAAAGCCTCAGCAAAATGAGAACAAATTAATTTTAAAGAACCTGGCACACCAAAATTATCTCATTGGCTAGAAGAACAGAAGTCAGGATGTCATTATCCCTCTAAGCCAGGTACCTAGAAGATATGGTTATGAAGCATCAGCGATAAGGCTGATAGCTACTTTACAGTAATATAGTAATAATAAACACAGTGTTGCTTGTCAACTAAAGAAGCAGAAAATGAATAACCATCAAATGGTGAATCTTCCTAGGGCGACAAATTATAACAGAAGCAGTGCCAGGAATAATTTTCTGATTTAAATAGTGAACTATGTTGCCTTTTATAGAGTACATGAGTGAAACTGGCAAGAGTAACTAATTAATTATAGCTGATTAGTCTATCAATCTCTTGGTAAAATAAGTAAAACATTAACTTTTAAATAATTATTTGGAGTCAGTATACTCCAAATGCATTATTCTCTACTCACAAGGCATATAATTTCTAAACATTCATTTTGTTTTGTTTTTTCCACAAAATTTTGCACTTTGGTTTTAGATATTGGTATTTTGAGAACTAAAATGAAATGTGAAATTATAATCTAGTGCAAGGAGACAGAACATTTTAAATATACCTAGAATACAAGAAAATAAAAGATACATAGTTTTATGTTGTGCTTAGTACGTGGAAATGTCAAGTATGAGTGAGACAAAAAATTAAACTACTAAAAATGATGGGAGATGAGAAATGCACCAACCTTCAGGATCGAGTAGTTTCTCTATGCCTAACTGACTTTTGGCGATATTGAATGCATGTTCCAATCTTTGTGTGGCTGAAGGCTGGGAAACCACACTATTCCATTCAAACAGGTCTGGCCTGAAACACATATATACACAGACAAATACAAATATATATATATATATATATCACAATCTAATATGTTCCATG
Organism: Pedetes capensis; assembly: GCA_007922755.1. NCBI lineage: Eukaryota > Metazoa > Chordata > Mammalia > Rodentia > Pedetidae > Pedetes > Pedetes capensis. The sequence continues at coordinate 14,602 of VMDO01031395.1, forward strand.
AGATTCACTTCAATTCTGAATTCTGATTTATAACCCATGTATATTGACAAAACCATGCCCATTGTCCTTAGGAATTCTTCTTCATATTCCTCAATAACATTTTTCATTTAAACAACTCAATTTTAATTGAGAATCCTGACACTGTCCACCTTAATAATGTATATTTTTGTTTGTTAATTATATTTCAATAAAGCTGAGAAAAAGGAAAACCTAAAGAAAAGAAAGATTAATTTATTATACTTTATCCAGCAACAAAAATGTTTTAATCTCATCCAAACTCACAGATCTGAATACCAACCACTTACATGTAACTCTCAATTTTCTAAGATTACCCAACCCGTGTCCTCTTCTCTGAACTCCACTAGGTTCAATTGCCTACTCAGTATCTCTACTTAAGCACAGCCTCAAATGACCAAAGTATCGCTTCTGCTATTCTTTGCCATCATATTCCTTAAAACCCACAATTCTTTTACAGTTCTCACTTCCTCATTAATCAAGTTCAAATTTGCAGTTGCTCAGACAGAAACCCTTATATTTATCCTTGATGGTTCACTATCACACAACACCCAAAATTTGATCACTTCTCACCATAATCAATGCCACTGTGCCAGACCAAACCACCATCTTATCAGACATGAATTATTTCAAGTCTTCTCATTGGTCCCCCTTCTCCCCACTTTGCCCTGTGTAATCTATTGTCAGCAGAGCTTTCAGAGTGATTAAAATATGTTTCTTCATATTTTTGTTCTCAAATCCCTCCTGGTAGGGAAGTAAAGATTAAATATTTAACTGATCTTCAAGTCCCAACATGATCTGGTTCTTCATTGACTCTCTGATTTTAATTTCTGTCTCACTCATCATATTCCACAAACAGGCTAGATAGATTCCTGCATTTGTATTTGGTGTTCCCTCTACCTGGACTTCTCTTCTCCAGACATCAACATGACTCACTTGTTTTGAGTCTTTACTCAACAATCAAATCATTTGGTAAGTCCTTCTCTGCTAACATCCTATCTAAAATTTCATGTCCAAATAAAACTCAAACTCATTTCCTGCCCACTTAACTGCTTTATAATATTCTGATTAGCACTTACTACTTACCAAATTATATAATTTAATTAATCTTAACTCTTTATATGTGCCTTCTGTGAGAATGCAGAGTGTAGAAATTTTACCAATTGTGCGCATGACTAGAAACCCTACCTAAAACATATTAGGCTCTCAATAAGTATATGTCAACTACATGAGAGAATGAATGAATATCATTTAATGATACAGAAAACACAAGGGAGTATAACAGGTAGTTGTTATCCTATAAAGGCTTAGAATCTAATGAGAAAAAAGTGCATATACCATAATAAGTTAATTAAAATCTAAATTTGAAAAAACACAGGTCATAAGATATAAGATTTTCTAACATCTGAAGTGGTCAAGAAAATTGTGGGAGGCATAAAATAGTCTTAAATGTTGGCATGGCTTTCGGTTAAGAAAAGAACTTGAGAATAGAGTTCAAAATTGTGTGAATGTCAGAGAATCCAAGTTCTTAGAGAAAGTAAAAACAGAACATGTTAAAGTAATAAAGACTTCACAGGTCTGATTCCATTGGAAGATCAGAGGTATCAAATGGTAAGAAATACGGATGGCAAGGAGAGGCTGGGATGAGTTTACATGAGGTCTTGGCTGTTAAAGAATTACTGTTTATCCCAAGAATATTAATAATCATTAGTAAAGTGGTTCTTCACTTTCTCTGGACCACAGACATCTTTGTGAATTAGATGAGAGCTACAAAACTTCTTTCTATACAAATACCTATCCATGTGGCAAACAGAGTTACAGATAGCTTTAGGACATTTGTATCTATGAATGAATTCCTCCTTAAGAACTCATGTTATGCACGGAAGAAGTTACAAGAATGGTTTAGTTGTTATTATTGAAGACCATAATTCAAAATAAAGGTACAAATTTAATTCTGATTTGTCTTTTTCTCTGTTAAATTGCTCCCATCCTGAGTAATACACCAGACTTTTGTATACTTGTAGGAAATCTAATGGAATTTAATCTCCCCTATTTATTTCAAATTACCCCAAACAGCTAATGATCTTTTAGAACCTAAATATTTTTAAAGTTGGGAAATTCCTCTAGTGATGGAAAAAATATAAGAAATAAAAATTAAGTTCTGACAGTTTGGAGGAGTTTTAACTTTAATATTCAGCTTATGCCCCATTTTATTTCTTTGTCTCTAAGCAATGGGAGTTGAGAAGAATATAAGTTGGAACATAGGGGAAGTTATTTTCATTACTTATACTACAGTAAATGAGGTTAAATTAATATGAAGAGAAAATAATAGAAATGCTTCCCCAATTCTTTGTGTTGTCTCCCTCTTCCTCTCCCCACCCCTCCTTTTCTCTTTCAGTGCTGAGGAGTTGAACCTAGGGCCTCACACATGCTAAGCAACCACTCCACCACTGAACTGCACTCCCAACCCTCTCTTCATTTTATTTTGAGAGAGTCTCACTAAATTGCACAGGCTGCCTCTAGCGGGGAACTATCAATCTTTCTGCCTGAGATTGCAGGCATTCTTAAGGGTGCTTGGCTATGCTTTCTCATTCTAATCCTTTCCTCCTCCCTTCCTTCCTTGGCCACTAACTGAGTACCTTTGAATGAGATTATCCTATCTAAATCATATAATTTATATGCACTTCAACATTCTCCTTTAGAGAAGGATTATAATGAATGGCTTTTGAGGTCACTTTTAGCATTAAAAATGGATCTAATTAATTAAGATTTTAAATACCTATGGTTTTCAAATGCATAAAAATTATAAAATTTACCAAATATAGAGGAAATCCATATAGCTTTTATATTAACCTAGATCATAATTCATAAATAAACCAAGGTCACCAGCCTCTCAAGGAAGCCGACATCATAACTGAGGCAGCATCAATTCAATTCCTGGATCTACTGCATATTGGCCAAATGGCCTTAGGTAAATCATATGACATCTCTGTGCCTTCATTCCTTAATCTTTGGAATGGGGAAAATGATAGTATCTATCATGAGAAATACATGGGATTTTTTATTTAGAACAATGTCTGCATAATAACAATTGCTTTTAAACACTGGCTTTTACTACCTTGTTTAGGGTTAATTATGTTTACAAAACAACAGCAATGTATTTTCAACTTACATGTTCAGTGCAAGAACACATCTTTCCAGAACAGACATAATTTTTTAAAAAAGTTTTAGATGTAAGAATAATAAAAAAACAAAGTGGGAAGTAGAGAGAAGAGGAGAAAGTAAGGATAAGTATGATGATTGCCTAATCCTTCATATCAGATAGTGAAGAGTTCCTTCCTAAACCTGACAAAAAATTGAAAAGGAAGTACTTTTGTACTATTTAAAGTTAAGAAATAAAAACTACAGGAATAAAATTACTATAGGTAATAAAATTAGAAATTATATGAGGATGACCGTTAGTACCTGTGGGCTTTATATTAAGAAGCAAATACATATGCTGTCAGAAACCAATGTATCAAGAAACAAAAACATATAACACTACTATTATGATAACAATCAGAAAAAAATGTACAACTAGCTGACTGTGACTGTATCTAAGAACAAGAGTATGAGGAAATAAAGTTGGGGTCATGAAGACACATTTTCTTTTTTTATTTCCTTTGTCCAGCTATGATATCTCAGCCACTGAAAACCCTATGAGGGTTGCTATGAGTTGGATACGACTCGATGGTACCTAACAACAGCAAGCTATGATCTCTGATTTTTTAAAGCCACAGATGTAGATACAGAATAAGGAATGAGGAAGACAATTTAATTGCAATTTTAAAATTACTGTATGTTTGCCTGTATATTTGGGGCATATTTCTAATCAATTATCATTGAGCTTTCCCATAAAGCTAGAAGCTTGCTTGCCACTACAGTGTAGTGGATTTTGTGTTTTATCACAAAACTTTTACTTTCGAAGGCTCTGTGTTTTTCTCTATGCTCTATATTAAGCAAATGCCATTGTTCTATGTAGGTTAGTCACTCAATTATTGAAATCAGGGTGCCTCATAACATTGCTAAGTGTACCAATGACAACCACTTCAGAACAGAAAGTCCAACCATTTTTTTCTTTAGATAAATAATATGAACATCTGTCAAAGAGAGAGACAGATGATAATTCATGGGAGAACATTAAACAACTATGAGGCACCTTTTGAAAAGTAACAATATAAAGAGATAGTTACTGATGAGTCATTCAAAACGGAAAGAGAATACATAAGTGAGGATATTATGACAGAGAAACAGTGGGTCAGGGGCAGGGCAGTCTGGGTATGTTTACTGTATTACCTACAAATATATTCAGAAATCATAAAACACAAAATTAACAAATGCAGTGTGTGACCATGCTTCCAGGATTGAAGTCTTCAACTTGAAGAAAAAATGTTAAAGAGCCAACAAGAACGACATAACCTGATTCTCAATATTTTTGTTCATCTGCAAATGTGTGCATGAAGAGCAAGATCAATATTTGTTCAGGCCCTTCTTTTTAAAATTTATTTATTTGTTTTTATTTTTATTTTTTTTTTGTGGTACTGGGGGTTGAACCCAGGGCCTCGCACTCTCATGCTTTACAAGTGCTGGACCGCTGAGCTGCCACCTCCAGCCCAATTTTTTACTTTTTTTTTTTTTTTTTTTTGAGACAGCGTCTCACTAAATTATACAGACTGCCTCTGGTCTCAAACTTGTGATCCTCCTACCTCTGCCTCCTGAGCCACTGGGATTGCAGGCATGAATCACTGAACCTGGCTTTTCAGGCCCGACTTTAAAGCATGTAGCTGCATAAATTAGCACTGATTTGCAGAATGAATATCTCTCTCTCTTTTCACCTTACTATACTGAAGGTGTGGAAAATTTTTCTTTAGTTGTACTTATGAAATCAAAGTGTTCACATCAATTAAGCATGCTGATTGGGTGTTAGTGGGTCTCCTTTCTAAAATTAGGTTGCTGAGTCATTCACCTGGAAACCTAGCCTAGATGGGGTTAATTAAACCCAGCTAGAGCATGACAGCTAGAGAGGATGCTTACTTAGAGTGTGTATGCCCTTGGGTTGAGCTTTACCATGAAGAAAATGTATATTCTGAGCTTCTCTAGAAGAAAGCTTAGCAAAGGAAAATAGTAAACTTGTCTCACATACACCAAAAAACAAAAACAAAAAAAGAACAAAATCAAAATGACAGAAAAGAATGTGTATTGAAAATCAAGGAAGATGCACTCCAGTGGCATTTCAAACACAATTAGGCCATGCATTCACCCTTGAGTTTGGTAAAAGAGATAGGTGATAATAAGACCAAAATAAATATTTTTAATGTAAATATTTTGTGTATATATATATATATATATATATATATATATGGTATAGTATATGTGGCATAGTATTATATAGATTGTATATATCAATGTATTATAGTTTACATTTATTATATATAAATATATACACATACTTATCATGTTGTTTTGCTTTGTCTTGAGCTATTATGAACTCAT
>VMDO01031396.1:0-20146 GCA_007922755.1 Pedetes capensis
GGATCGGATGCCACAGGGCTACAGCTGCAGGCCATGCACCATTACTGAAGTTTAACACACCACTTCCCATGTTGAAAATCTCTGCCTTTCTATTGGATGGGACTCAGCAGCAGCATTCACTATTCTTTTTGATCACATCTTGTATTTTCCATATATTTTCTCCAGTGTGTTAGTTTCTTTTGCATGTTGATGACAAATACATGAGAAAAACAACTTAAAAGAAGGAATTGTTTATTTTGGCTCATGATTTCAGAGGTTTTGTCCATCCTGGCAGGAGGGTATTGGTGGACCAGAGCAGTTCAACTCATGGCAGCCAGGAAGCAGGGTGGAGTAGCTTACATCATGGAAAACAGGATAGAGAGTGCAACAGTAACAGGAAGAGGCCAGAGAAAGATATAGTCCCCAAAGACATGCTCCAGTGGCCTATTTTCTCCCACCAGGGCCCACCTTCCACAGTTCTATCACTTGCCAATAGTCTATTCAGATTTATTTATTTATTTATTTATTTATTTAGTGGTGTTTTAGGGGTCTCAAACATACTTTGCAAATGGTCTACCACTGGACTGCACCCTTAGCCAATTAAAAAAAAAATTAATCTTGAGATCCTGTCTTGCTAAATTACAAAGGCTGCTTCTGACCTCAGACTTGCAATCCTCCTGCCCCTGCCTCCTGAGATACTCGGATTACAGACATATGCCACCATGTCTAGCTCTCTATTCAGATTTTGAAGTCATCAATGGATTAAGCCATTTATTAGGTCATAATCCTCATGATCTAATTGTCTCTGGAAAACACCCTCAAAGATACATCCACAGGTATGCTTTACTATTCTAGAGATTTCTCAGTCCAATCAAGTTGATAATGAAAAGTAACCTTCACACCCCATCAACTATGTTTACTAGGTAATCTAGGTGTAATCCTACCCAAGTCAGGAGGGTCTACTCATCACCTTTGAAAGATTTTTTGTCTGTGGTTTGGTGAAACTATAATTAAGGAAAAGGCAATTTAACAAGACGCTTTTAACATTATTTATTTCTAGAATGTTAGTGCTATGTGATGATAAAAAATAGTCATGATCATTTTAGCTAAAATGTAATGTTATGGAATCTACTACACAATATGTTTTAAGTGTCCACTTTAGTGAGAACTGTGACTACAACTCTCCCTACTACTTTCACCCAGCTATGACATTTCCTCCTAAATAATAAACACAGATTGGCCCTACAGGGAAATAGTTCCATGATGCAGTTGAGATGTAGATGGGGGTTTCAGCTTGTGAAATATGAAACACAATACCAATAAAAACAACTTTGGAAAGTATTTTAAAAGATCTATGATCTCATAGAAATTTAACTTTCCTTTAAATATTTTTAAGTTCCTCTCATGTTTAATCATGTATAATCATAACTTCCCTTTTCTCCAGGTAATTTGTCTAAATAAAAAAATTCTTCTTGAAGTTTTAGTTTAAAAATGAATTTAGAAATGTACACCTGATTTCTTTTAAGCATATATCTTTCTTTCTTTCTGGCGCCTGGTTAATGGATTAATTCACATGGTTGTTAAGTGATAGTTGGAGATTTAGTGTTCTAATGCCACATGATACAAAGTGCTGTAAATGGGTACTGAGCTTTCTTTTTCCCATAGATTTTTACTTGTAAACCACATTCAGTAAACCTGTGTAAGAGTCATTGAAAAGTTGTCAGTGATTAAGCAAAACAAAGCTAAATATGTAGATAATGATTTCTTATTTCAATGCCAAAAGTTTTCTCTGGGTGATTGAATGTCTCACTTCTTTTAAACAAAGTTTCATGAGGAAATACATTGAAATTTGCCTGACATGGCAAAAAAATAAGCTAAATTTTTAGAAAATTCAAAAATAATTTGTATCTACTTTACATTTATATATCTCTCAATGTAAATATTTCCCTATGATAAATTCTTGCAAAATATTACCAGCTATATCAGTGTCTTGCTAAACTTTTGACTTTGACCCAGTTGAAATTGGTTTTTTACCAACTCTGCTGAAGGCCAAGGCCATGGCCCCCATAACTCAAGCCAAATCAGACAATGAGCAGCCTCTTTGGCTCCTTGGTTGGTGGAAAGACTTTGTAATGTTATAACTTCAGCCTGAGAGAAAAATACAGCGTGAAATTATAGTATCTCCTGGATTTCTTCACCCAATTTTGTCCACAAATGGAAATAAATTTATATATTTACTTAGTAACTAAGATATAGTTTAATGAAGCATCTTTTAATGTTTCTAAGAACAAAACCAAAATGTATGGAAATTACCATTACCAGTTTACTCATCTTTCATTTTTTTTCAAATTATCTATTTTGGTTTTAATCTCATTTCAGTATAAGAACTATTTACTGGAATGCACATTTTCTAGTTGCATGTTCAGTTTATAATGCTAATTTTTCTAGAAAATTTGAAATAATTTGAAGTTGGTATATAGTAAGAAGTTTCCCCTAAAAAATGTCATAAGCCAGGTGTGGTGGCACCCACCTGCAATTTTAGCAGCACTCAGGAGGCAGAGGTAGGAAGATCATGAGTTGAAGACCATCCTGGGCTACATAAAAACAAAAAAGAAACAAACAAAAAAGAAACAACAAATAAAAAAGAGAGTAAAAACTAAGTCTTTCTGTCCTAAAGGAAAATGATTCCTGATAGAAGGATTAAGTTACAGGAAGGTTTGAAGTAAATATTTGATAAAACAAGAATATTGAAATTATATATTGATATTGAATATATATATTCAATATATATATTCAATTATATATTGAATATTGAAATTAAATATTATTGTTCTAATCTTCCATTTCCAAAGATAGTGATAGAACAGTAAATTAAACTCAGAAAGAAAGAAAGAAAAGATTGTGGTAATTGTCTCTATTTAAACAGCTATATTGCTGTGACATGTATCTATTGGCAAACCATAGAGATATAAACCTTAAATAACAATGTAGCTGAATGATATGTAATGGACTAAAAAGTAAAGTAAGTACTCCAAATGAGGAAGGAAAAGTATAAGAAGAGTCTTATCTGATCTGAACATGACACAGAAATCTATTTGCTGATAGAAAAAAATGATCATACATTAACATCTGGACTTCATGTGGTTATTTGCTCAATAATTAGCAGCAGCCTCTGTTCAGTTACATTCCTACATCTGGGAACAAAACATCATAAGGACTAAAAATAAAAGCAAGGAGAAAAGTAAAAAAAAATTATGCCTGCTGTAAAATAGCATGGTTTTTCTACATTATAAATTAAAGGGATTGTGTCACCCTCTTTGAAAGTGAAAACACACTTTCTCCAAGAGACGTATCCAGATACTACCCAGAGATGCCTTTAAAATGGACATTCTCAATGTATTCAAAGGAAAAAGATTATGATTTCTGAATTATACTTACATGATGTTGTTCTTAGGTGCTATCGAGTATAGTCCAACTCATAGTGACGCTACGTACAACAGAAAAAAACATTACCCAACACTACCATGCCTGGCACTATGTAAGTGCTTCTCTGCTATTCATAGGGTTTTCAACAGCTGATTGTTTTGGGATTGTTTTAGAGAGTGGGCTGCCAAGTCTTTCTCTCATTTTTGTGGTGCTGGGGATTGAACTCAGGCCTCAAAGCATGCAGAGCAAGCACTCTACTAACTGAGCTAAACTCCAGACACTTATGTGATACAGGACCTAAAGGATGACTGAAAATATTTTAAAAGTATTTGCATACTATTGTACTTCTGATTAAACAGATTATATTAATATAAATTGATAGAATCACTATCTCATGTATTTCTTTATGGAAGAATAAACAAAAACTATTTAAAATGCACCTAAGAAGGTGGCTTTCAGTCATTGAAAACCCAATGAATAGATAGTAGAAAAGCACTGACAATACTGTTTCATCTGTTTTACCTAGGGTCACTATGAGTCAGACACTGACTTCATGGCACCTAACAACAACAACAATAAAAAGGTGGCTTACATAGGTATGAAATAGTACACATTGGTTAGTATATTATGCCTAGCAAAGAGACATATTTTTTAAATGTTAAAAGTGTATTAATACATGGAATGGTCTGTAGTTTTTCTCTGTTAATAATGGCAAAATAAATATTGTGCCTAAGAAAAATCTGATACTGGCAGGTTTCTTGAGACTGTAATGTACATTTGTAATCTCTGTTAAATTATAGATTTTATGGATATACTGTATAATTTCTCCAAAGGATTGTGGAATATGTCCCATATGTTTTCTGAGGCTGCTTATCTTCTAATTGGCTGGAGAATGAGGCCATATGGTAAGCACAAGTAGGGTGTGTCGTTCATTATAAGGACGGAAATATTCTACAGAGATTTGAACTTTGTTTGCTAGATCCTTCTGGGCCAGCTCAAAGAAGGCTGGTCCTTGCCTCTGACTTTGGCCCAATAACCTTTGAGCAAGAAGGAAGCCTTAAAATGGTCCATCTTTCTCTGGCCTATCAAACTTGTTATGCATATATGAGGGCAAGTCTGGAAGTTCTCAGGGAGTGAAGACTATACTTTATTTTCTTGTAGTTTTCCTCTCCCTTGGTTTGAATTATTATCTCTATTACATTAGTTGAAAAATTTCAGTCCATAAACCTATTGATACTTTTCTGAACTGACTACCAATATTTGTACATAAATGTTTGTATGAAATTGATCGGTTATTTTGGCCACTTGAAGAGAGAGACTGCTTATTAAATCTGGGAAACTGAACTACATCTGCTTTAGGTCAATGGAGCCAAAGATTTCTAACCCATGTCCTTTTGTTTCCTTATGCTCCAGACTACTTTAGAATTCTATAGCAAAGATCATGAGATTCCCCTGGAATCCCTAAACCACTTGCTCTTTGATACTTTTTGTATCATATTCAAATTATTTGTCCTTGTCTTCAAGCAAGTCTTCCTCTATGATTATCTCCTTACAGACTTGTTTAACTTCAGCTCAGCTCATGGTCTTTTACAAATTTTATTTGTCCATTTGTTTTCTTTCCCATTTTGATTGTATATAGAATTTTGAAACATCGAACTCAAATCATATCTGGTGGGCAAACTTAGATGAGCTAATGTATTTGTTAGCATATTTACCCCAGAAGAGAAAGTCTTTCTTCCTTCATTGAGTTTACTTATATTTAAATGATTTTATATATCTGTTTGTCTGTCTAGAAGATAGTCAAATCCATGTCTGCCTTGATATGACCATTTATAATAAGGCCAAATTAAGGAAAGAGGATTAATTATAAGTCACAAAAAGCTCATTTTAGACATGAAAATAAATAGGTTATAACAACAATGTCAGTGGAATAGATTAGTTATTGAGCTTTGGTGTATTCTGATGCTACTGTCTATGAGATATTATACTATTATTTTATGTTAGCATATTATTGTTGTTGTTGTTGTTAGGTGCTGTCGAGTCGGTATCCAACTCATAGCGACCCTCATAGGGTTTTCAATGGCTGACTGTTTCGGGATTGCCTTGGGAGTGGATTGCCAGGTCCTTCTCCCATTTCTGCCGTGCTGAGAATTGAACTCAGGACCTCAGAGACTGCAGCGCAGCACTCTACCAACTGAGCTAAATCCCAGCCCCAGCATATTATTTGTTGTTGTTGTTGTTAGGTGCCGTTGAGTCGGTATCCGACTCATAGCGACCCTCTGTACAACAGGGGAAACACTATTGTCAGTGCTTCTCTGCTGCTCATAGGGTTTTCAATGGCAGATTGATTTTTGGGAGGGGTTGCTAGGTCCTTCTCCCACACCTACAGCTTCTGGTGTTCCCAGGCGGTCTTCCGTCCAGGTACTAACCAGACCAGACCCTGCTTAGCTTCCGAGATCTGACGGGATCGGATGCCACAGGGCTATAGCTGCAGGCCAGCATATTATTAGGATAATGAATAAGACTAATGAAGAAGAAAATATAGAGTCAGCTGTTTATTTTTTCAGAGAAAGAGAACTACAACTTTAAAAAAATTTTTTGGTGATTCCTCAATATCATCATATATCCACAAAGTGTTCAAATTTTCTGAAATCCTTTATAATTTTATCTTTAAGTTTTAGTTCTTGTCAAATCAGGACTCAAAGCTTAAGTATTGTAATTGTTGACATATAGCTTAGGTCTCTTTTGATCTATTAGCTGACTTAATCTCTTGTTTCTCCTTGCTAAGTAATTTGACCTGAAGAATTTCACATAGTCTGGGTTTTGCTCATTATATCCCTGTAGGATTATTTAAAATGTTCTTCTTTTTCCTGTTTTTTTTTTCCAGGGCTGGGGGATTGAACCCAAGGCATGCTACCACTCAGCTGCACCCCCAGGACACCCCTGTTTTTTATTTCTTATTTTGAGACAGGATTTCACCCAGTTGTGCAGGTTGCATTGGACCTCGAACTCACAATTTTCCTATTTTAGCCTCCTGAGTCTTTGGGATTACAAGTGTGCAGCACAGTACCCAGCTTTCTCCTGTGTTTTATATATAATAGTGGGATTTAGAGATTTTTTAGGCTTTATGATTTTCTTAATTTTTCCTTTTATTTTCTTTTGATTTTTTCCTCTTCTCTTTTTGGATAACAAAGACACTTCATGGGTGGTGATGTGTATTGTTAATTGGGAGGCACATTTTGTAGTTATTTCTCTTTTTATGGTGTTAAACATTAAAAATGATTCTCTAAGATACATTATTTCATAAGTGGCTCTCTAATCAAGAAGTATTCTAAAACTATAATATTTTAATTTATTATCTAAATTGCTTCTTATATTCTTCTTATATTCTTATATTTTTTTCCTTGTGGCTCATTCTTTTATGTCATAAAGCATTATTGTTTAAAGAGCAGGATGACAATCAGTTTTTCTTTTCCTTATAAGTGACTTGGTATTTTTGTCTTGATATTCAAAGCACTTTTTTTTCTTTCCTTAAAAGCCCTCTTTACTAGACCATAGTTGAATGTGGTCTCTTTGGTTCACTGTTTCTAGGTATGTGGTTTGCTGTTTCAATACATATGTTGCTCAAATTCTTTGTTTATTTCAGAAAAGTTTTACTGAATTGTAAATTTTAGTGAAGGATTTATTGCACTGCTTTAAGTGTCTTCACTGGAGACATCTCATCTACTACATGGGGTTTGAATTTTGCTTGTCTTTTTCTATGTCACTATTACATTTTAATAGTTATTTTGATTTATTTATTTTTACTTTTATATTTCCTTTTAACTTCCTTTATTATATTCAAGTATTCATAAGGTATTATCCATGTATTCAAAGGCTTTTACCTACTATCCAAATCCATATTTTTGTTCTTGTATTCTTTTTTGTTTAGTAATCATTTCTGAAATGCTTTTAACTTTTATTTCTAAGTTTTTACTTAGTTTTATCCTTTTTCTTTTCAAATATTCCTTCCTTCTAAATCAGTTTAGTTCTGATTCTAATTCTGTTACTATTCTGTCATTTTTATTTTTAAAATTCTTTTAGCTTGTTTTGAAACATTATAGAATGTTTTTATCTATTTTCTGGCATGCCTCTATTGTCTACATGAATATTTTCTTCTCATTATTCTTTTTCCTTACAAAAACATTGCATGAGGTCCATGAAGAATATATCCCTCTTCCTGATTTTAAGTGAGAAAGATTTTCTTGTATTCATGGAAAGAGAGGATCAAGTGGTTTTTCTTAGCTTCATGGCTTTGGAATTATCCATAATTTTATTCTGAAGTTTCTTTCTCCTTTGTCCTATGTGTCTCTACCCTGCCTCTGCTGAGATTGTTCTCCTAGACATTTCTTCTTAAGTTGGGCATTTGTTCTGAAAGGAGCTTTAAGTTGGTCAATTGAGAGAATTCTTGGTGTCAAGACTCTTCTCATAATTTTTCTCTTTGATGGCTCCTTGAACTCACTCATGTACCTCAACCTCTGAAGGCCATCTTTAATATGTCTACTATTTTCACATTGACTTACTAAGTTTTCAGCATTAGTGAGGACACTCTACTTAAGAGATAAATATTTGTTGAGAATTTTATTTCTGGATCTCAGACTCATCAGAAGTGCTTTGTTTTCTCTCCACTTTCTCTCATGCAATGTGTCCCTGATGGCAGGTCCAAGTTTGAGGGATGCTGGATACTCTTTCTTGGAATTTTTCTGTAAATATTGCTCATGAAGTGTTATTTTGTTATTCTAGCTTCTCTGACTGTTTTTATTGGAGATTTGGAGAGATTAAAATAAAAATAAAATAAAAAACAATCACCATAAAAACAGACCAATGTTGCCTACAATATTTTGTTGGAAATCACTAATCAATTTACTTCTAATCTTATCTCATAGCTCTAAGAAGATTTGAAATATTTTCAAAGAATTTTAAAAGTAGTTTAACTGTCATTTTCCATATTTCAATACTGACCTGATAGGAATCTATGAATCTAATCATATTCTCTTTAAAGTTCTTTTGCTATTGTTACATGCAACTATAATACAACTTAACCACTTTGGAAAAGCAGTATCTAAATCACTTCTTAAATATTAAAACTCATAGTCTTTATAAATGTGCATATATGTATATATAAAATATATAACATATCTATGAAAGGTATATAATTAAAATCATATCAGAAATTGATTTGGTTTACAAATTTTGGAAGATATGTATATTTTTTAATTTAAAAAAGACATGCACTTATTTTTGCTTATAAAAGACTAAGGAATGCATTCCCATTTTAATCATTTCTGCTTTTATCCTAAATGTTTTCTTCTCACCTAATAAAGAAGGAAAGGAATGTTTTGCCAAGCTTGAGACCCATTTGGATCTGTGGTTTCTAAATGTCAAGCCCAAATCTAACACTCCAGAGTTTAACCTTGTTTGCTTTTGGCTAAAGTGGCTTCCTGTTTCTAAGAAAAGAAAAAAAAAAGATACCAAAAATCTCTCAAGAAGATCACAAATCTTCTTCAAAACTCAGTGGCACACATGACAAAACACTCCAATGAATAAAATACAAGTGAATCCAAAAATGTAAATTAAATTTACCTGTAACATATGGTTGGCTTTATAAATTCACAAAGGAAGACCTAGATGGAGACAAAATGTCCTTGGAAAAAAAGGCTGCTAGGGTTTCGCCAAACCCAAGCATTTGAGAAACACTGTTGTTGGAAATGCATAATGAACCCAAAATTTGTTCAGTTTTTGTGTTTTTCCTTCTTATAATTTTGGTGTATTTATTCCCACAGCCAACTTCAAATGATCCCTCTTTACTGAAAAAAAGCAGAGTAGCTGAAAAGTTTGCTTAAACTTCTTAATACTTTTAATCCTTACTTGTTATAATTTGATTACTGAGAAAGATTTTCTCTGTAGGCCTCCTATTAAATCACTTTCAAGTTGAAATAAACCAGAAATCCTTTCAAATAACAGAGCTGGTATTCGCTTTAAGCTCAGAATTTATGGAGAAAATGTAGAATGTATCTTCTAAAATGCTGTACATGTTCTCAGAGGCTACAGTGATGGGCTTATCCTTCCAAACTGACCAAAAATAAGTGAATAAGCAAATAAACAAACTTGATGTTCTAAGTTATAGAGGATGATGTGACTTAGCCTTATATCTTCATTTATTTATTTCCCATGTTCTTAGATATCAGTATTGACAGGATTAGCTCAAATAAACATTGGAGATTGTTTTTACTTTATGTACTCATAAGTATAATTCTGTTTGATTTGATATTACAAGGATATGGTCCAATACAATCTGTACATTTTGTATTTTAACATGGAAAAGAAACTTTAATCATTTTTAAATGATTTTTCTTCTATTTTAAATAAGTTAGAATATCTAGAACTGATATGTGCCTGTAAGAAGCTTAAAGGCAAACCAGGTATGGTGATACATGCTTGTAGGTCCCAGCGACTTGGGAGGCTGAAGCAGGAGGATACCAGTTTTGAGGCCAGAGGTAGCCTGTGCAATTTAGTGAGACCTTGTCTCAGAATAAATAATAAAAAGGGACTGGAGGTACAGCTCTGTGGGATAGCACTTTCCTAACATGAGTGAGGCCCTGGGTTAAACCTCCAAAGACTGCCAAGATATAAAAACAAGAATTAAGGAAAGGAAGCTTAAAGCCTTTTCTAAGCTTAAATTATTTGAATTATTCAACTGGAAAGAGTAACCCAAACTGGTAAGTTTATGTCAGCTGAGGCCTTCCCACACGGAAAAAAGAGTAGAAAGAGCAATAAGAACCCTAATTCAAAACTTTTGTGTGTATATAGAAATTTCTAGAGAAAAACCTCTAAAGAATTCATGTTTGAGAGGCTCAGCTCTAGAGACTCAGATTGAACAGCCTTAGAGTAATGTTCAACAATCTGCATTTTGAACATATGATGCTGAATATTGTCTTTGGACCATATTTTGATCAGTAACTTTTTTCAAATTTTAGATGACAGCTAAGGAATCTAAAAACAATTTGAAAACTTTAAATACCAATTGTGCTTCAAATAGTAGCAGAGAAAAATCTGGGATAAACAGGATAAAAAGCTATGAAAATGGCAGGTGGCTTGATGATTGAAGAAAGAAGACTGATTAAAAAGAGAAAGGAAGTAGTTTTTTAAGTAAAAGAAACTATTTTTAAGTGAAAAACAGCAAGAGGAATGAACACTTATTAGTGCCTACATTGACAGTTTAAAAGTCCTTGCTCACATCTTTCAGCTCCTCCTGATACCATGTAAGGCCAATCACTATGATATAAAATTGGGCCTCTGTCCTGGGCAGTTTGCTCTGATCCACTTTACACTTTGTTTCTGACCTGTTCCTGATTTCCTGGCTTGTTACTCCATGACTCATTTCTTTATTAATACGTTCTCAGAACTGACCTTGACCTTTGGCTTCCTTTAACCACAATTTAGACTGCTCTGGCTACATTACCATCCATTACCTTGTCCAATCGTGTTGCTTCTACTCATTGCTACTGAACGAAGTCATGCCCTGTAGTGCTAAGCCTCTTGCAACTGGAATCAAGGTTGGCCCTGTTCTTGTCTGATCACAACCCCTGTTCCCTCCACTTACTTTTCCACATCTTGTGTTGTTCTAGCATTCGTTGAATTATTGCTTGCCTTTTGAGGGGAGGGGATATGTACCATTTGCTGCCTGTTATGAAGTCAGTCACCTAGGACCAGATAAGTCTCTATTAGCTTTATGGTTCTCAAATTTTTATGTTCATTATAATTATCAGGGGAGTATGTGACAAATAAGATTGTTTAGACACGACAAATTCTGTAGAGTAATACATAATAGTGTTACCTGAAGTGTGATCCTTATATTGGCAGCATTAGCTTCACCTGGGAGCTTGTTAGAAATGTAAATTCTTGGGCTCACTGACCCAGACCTATTGAAGCAGCCTCTGTGGAGACCAGCAATCTGTTATTATCAAGGTAGGGCCCACTCTACTGATTCTGAGCAATGCCACTGCTGGCCCTTGGTACTTAAATATAATCTGATCTTAGACCTGATGAAACTGGACCTGTTGTTGTTGCTTGGTGCCATTGAGTCAGGTCTGACTCTTAGAGACCTTCACAGGATTTTCAATGGCCGATTGTTTCAGGATTTCTTTGGGAGTGGATTGCCACATCCTTCTCCTGTTTTTGCAGTGATGGGGATCAAACCCAGGGCCTCAGAGAGCACAGAACAGCACTCTACCAACTAAGCTAAAGCCTAGCTCCTGCTGAACCTGTATTTTAACCATATGTCCAAATTTTGAAAGTATTGGTCTGATAAAATTTTTTTTTGACAGTACGGGGGTGGGGGTTGAACTTAGTGCCTTGTGCACACTTTGCAAGTGTTGTACCTCTGAGCCCCACTCTCAGACTCTTTTGTATTTTTTATCTTGTGACAAGGTCTCACTAAGTTACACAGGCTGCTTCTAAGACTTCAAATTTGTGATCCTCTTGCCTTTGCCTCCCAACTCCCTGCAGACATGTGCCACTGTGCCCAGCTGATAATTGTGTTTTTAAATGTGGCCCCAATAGTTTTTAGGTGTGACAGAATTAACATCTGCACTAATACATGCCCTAGACTCAAGTGAGGGATAGTACTGTTTAGTCTCAGCCTGATGTTTCTTGAAGGATTTTCTGTTTAAATATATTTCTCCTATTGCCTCTCTGGTTAATAGCACCAGGCCTGTGTAATATCCATGTTTCAGAGCTGACTTGAGGCTTGACTACTTAATACCTGTAAAACCTATTGAGATCTTCTGGTAAATCCCAGGGTCAAGGAAGCATCCATATATTTGAGGCTTTGCCATCACTGATACTATAATAGATTTTACCAATGACATTCATATAACTCTGTGCGAGGGATGACTCCACTCTCAAATCAGGTTCTAAGACAAAAGAAATGAACAAGAACAAAAATGTAGAAATAAAACACAGTAAGCCTATACCTGCCAATCTTCCCCAGATAGGATAAGAACCAACAAATATTCCTATACATTCTTTCATTAATCATTTACACTGAATGTTTGAACTGAATATTTCGAACTGCTGCTAACTGGAGCTCGACTGAATTTGCAGTGTCTTATATGTCATTATCATAAATTCCCAAGCATGAACTATAACTTCAGAATAATTAGTCAAACTAATGCAATGTTATCTCTAGAGATGTGAGATGCAGATATTTACCTCACAATACATATAAAAAGAAAGCTTTGATCTCTTTTAAAGATATCACAGCTTTTTATTGAGTTTTCTTAAAAAGAAAAATGAAAACAAACACGCTGTGCCTCTACTGGGTGCTATTTGAATGAGCAAACATTTGTTTCATTAGAAATGTTATTAAAATTATACTCCTTATCATAAAATCTACCATGTAATGTAATTACTTGTGCATATGTCTATTTTCCCACTAAATTTTTAGCCTCTAGAGAGCAAAGACTGGGTCATATTTATATTTCAAATCCCCACAGTACCTCATGGTGCCTTGCAAAATCTTAATAAATATTTATAGAATAAAGAAAGAATAATGTTCTTATTCCTTCTACAGGATAAAATTTGTTCATCCTGTTTCTTTAGTGTATTGCTAAGCAAACTCCCAGACAATTGGTAAGGTAACTCAGAGATTGAATCTTAGGATTCTACTTGACTGATAGACCAGGGACCCTGCAGGTCCATTTATCTATTTTCTCTGCTCTGTCAAAAAGGACTATGGATTAGGTGAAACTAGTAAATAGCTTTACAATGAAAGTAACTAAAGTTGATCTTAGTCCCAGCACAAACATAACCTTCTCAACTCTTCAAAGTTATGGCCTACAAATCTCATAATAATTTCTCCATCAAGGCTTCTCATAAATAACCTTGTTCACTAATATAGGGAAAAAGACAGAAATACTGAAGGAAGTTATTCCTACTAAATTATGGGAAAGGGCAAATTAAAAGAAAATGACTTAAATTGAATAATAGGAAATTGTTATTGAAAAATGATTGAATAGTGATAATTTCCTATGGCTCAACCAATAGCTCTTTGCAATTCTCAAATGTATTAGTCAGCTGTTATTACTGTAGCAGAAAAACCCATGCAGACTTATAGGGGAAGAAATTTTTGGAAACAGGTATGGCTGTCTGTTGCAGACAACCTTACTACCTGGCAGACCAGGAACAGAGATAGAGAGATGAGCCTTCATTCAGGGGGAATACTTCCAAAGGTCCACCCACAAGGAGCTAAAGGCCTGTCTACCAAAGTTCCACAACCTCACAGGACAGCACTACCAGCTGGGAACCAAACGACATGACCTTTGGGGGACAATTTAGCTTCAAACTATAACACTAAGGATATTCTTTCTCTTTTGAAATCACAGTTCCCAGGGATACATTTCAAATAAAAGTGGTTCTTTCAAGTAAAGACTTTAGAATATGACAATTCTCTTGATTCCAATGACTGAGTTCAGGAGATAAATGAATTTTGTAAACCAAGGTTGTAAGGACACTCATGGTTAGAAGCTCTGTGAATGTTTTAAAAATTATAGTCCTGCTTTCAATTTTTTAAATGAAAATTCTCAAGTTAAAACAAGAAGGAAAGTGGAATATTACACCATTATAATGGTTAATTTGGTTGTCAACTTGACTGGATTGAGAGATGTACTAGAAAATTGGTAAAGCATACTTGTGAGTGTTGTCTGTGAGGGTGTTTCCAGAGAAGATTGGTGTGAGGGTCAGTGAACTGAGTGGGAAGTATTGTCTAATAGATTGGGGACAGGTGGGTGGAACAGCTAGCTCAGACTGGTACATGAATTCCTTGAATGGGTGTGCATTTTTCTGCTGCTGTAACGCATGGTCATTAGATTCCAGATTCTTTAACCTTTGAATGTAGATTTGCACCATTGGGTCTTGGAGATGGGGTGGGGAGAAGTTTTCAGGGCCCATATTGTCCTCTCTGTCATTCTGAAGCATCATTATCTTCATGGGCATCTCCATCATTCTGGGGCTTCTGATTTACGGGATCTAGAAGCCACCAATTTCCCAATTTGCACATAGCGTCTGTGGGACTACTTTGCCTCTGATTATGCAAGCAAATATGCTAAATCTCTTCTTAGAAGTATATATATTTTATTGTTTCTGTTTCTTTGGAGAACAAATGAATAATACTTCTACATTTTCTTAATTATAGCTACTAAAAGAGAATTAGATTGGATTTGTTAAAATGCACATTGTAGGACTCACTGGCTGAATCAAAATATTGGGCTGAATCCCTTGAAGTCAGAATTTTTACTAGATGTTCAAGATGAATTTTACCATAACAAATCTGCTGAAAGATAGAATTATAGTCCAAGCCTTCTTTCCATAGATGAGATAAGTGAAGTCTGAAGATACTGAAGTCATATGACTGGCAAGTAGTAAACTTGGTTTTCTCATCCCAGCCTTTTGATTCATGGTTCCATTTTTTTTAAATCCATGTCAATGAAGCAGAAAGAAACCCTGATATTTTTCTTACTGCTTTTTCTATTGCTTTTCTCTTTCCACTGCATTTGTTATAATGTAAATGAAAATAACCAGCAACTTATAGAGCATCGTGCTTATGTAGTGATTTTTCTCTATACTAGAACAAATTTTCTATGCTTTTCAACTTAATTTACTAGTAGATTTACAGAATGTTTTATGATAATTTCTATAATCCATTTCATAGCACTGGTGGCTACATCTAACAATTACCAACTTTATTTCTCCATCCAATAGATACCTTTTTGGTAAGGCTGAGAGAAATAAACAATGCAACAATTTAGCCCAGAAGATTTTAATGATTAATTCTGGCTTTCAGAAAATGAATAATTCATGTTATTTGAAGTATTTCAGAAAAATGGAGGGGGATATTTCAAAAGCAATTTATTTTTTTTGGTGGTACTAGAGGTTGAACCCAGGGCCTCGTGCTTGCATGCTATGCAAGTGCTGGACCATTGAGCTGCACCCCCAGCCCCCCCTTTTTTTTCTTTACTTTTTGAGACAGGGTCTCGCGATGTTATGCAGACTTCCTCTGGTCTCAAACTTGTGATCCTCCTGGCTCCGCCTCCCAAGCCACAGGGATTACAGGCGTGCACCACCATACCCAGCTTCAAAAGCAACTTATAAAGATACCAAATTCTATACTTGACTATGATAATAAAGAATAAGAAAAATTATAAAGCCAATTATGACATAGATGCAAAATTTCTAAATGACATATCAGTTATATTATTTCAGTGAATATTAAAAGAACAATGCAACAAAACTGAATAGGATTCATATCAGAGTATAATCAAAGTTAAATATTAAAAATCTTTCTATGTACCTCTTTATATTAAAAATTAATTAGATTCTGGTTTTGGGTAAGTTAGAGTAAGTACACACCCTCCTGTGTGTCCAACTGAAAGTGACTATAAAACTTGGACAGAATGAATGGAAAAACTATTTGAGCACTAAAAAGTATTAGCAGGAAAAGGTTAGGAAGAAGACCAGAAGTCAATATACCACCAAAATAGGAAGCAGGTTTACTACTTTTCCCTTCATTAGCATTCTCTGGCCTAAAGACACAACTTGAAACCTGGAGTTGGTCACCAGGGTGATGACAGACAAATCTCCAGGAAAAGCCCTCCAGTTCTGAGCAAGGAAAATGGAGCAAAACTTCTAAATCAGAGAGAGAGAGAGAGAGAGAGAGAGAGAGAGAGAGAGAGAGAAACAAAATTCTTTAGCTTTTTCTTTTCTCTATTTTCCTGTCCTACAGCCTCCAAACAAGCTTGTGGTGTGGAGAGGGAAGCTTCAATGGGAACCTGCTGAAGGCAAAGGTCTGAGGGAGAAACTTGCTGTTATCAGTGGTGCTGTGACCCTAAGAAACTGTTACAAACACTACCCATTGCTTCTTTCTCCCACTCTTGTTCTTTGCCATTTAGCTCTAGATGTGGATGAAGTCACAGAGGGAATAAATAAAATCCCAGTGGGTGGAGGTGTGAAAAGAGAAGCCTAATAAATTCGGTATTTGGGAACCATGAAGAGGGAGGTGCTTAGAAATAGAATTCCATAAAAATTGGTTATTGACTCATGGGCTCATTTTCAAGCTGTACATGACTGGATCTGATTTTGATCACTACAATAAAGACTTTGAGAAGCCAGCTAACCAGTAGATTACGACCCAAGTCACAGACTGATCCTGGCTGCTATGCATGTGGGACAGATACAGATTTAACTGCAAAGGCTATAAAAACTGAAGTGATATTGAAATCATGGCCCATAAAAGATGGATTAAACTTGCAGCCTGAACTTGATTAGATAGATTGCTTACTAAAACAATGTTATCATTCTTGATAAAATTTAAACAGGACCTATTATCTCATAATATAATATTCAAAATGTTCAGAATCAATCCAAAATAACTTGGTGTCTTAGTCTGTTTTGTGATACTATAATAGAATACTACATGTTGCATAATTTAAATTTAACAGAAATTGTTTGCTCATTGTTCAAGAGGCTGAGAAGTCTATAATAAAGGGGCTGGCATCTGGTAAGGGCCTTCTTGCTGGGTCCTCTCATGGAGGAAGAACAAAGAGAGGCCAGAGAGAGAGCAAGATGGGTCTAAATTCATCCTTTTATAAAGAACCCACTCCTGCAAAAGTAAACCCACTTCCTCAATAATGGCATTGATTTCATTCACAAAGGCAATGTCCTCATAGCCTATTCACCTCTTAAAGGTGTCACTTTCTAACACTGTTAAAATAGTGATTAAGTTTTCAACTCATGCTTTTTGAGGAACACATTCAAGCTATAGCATTTTCATATAAAAACTAAGAGTATTTTTAATGTGCTCCGAAAAGATAATCAACAGATGCCAAAATTGAGGTAACAACAGTATTGAAATCATCTGACAAAAGACTTAAGCATATTATTGTAGAAATGTTGAAGCAAGAATTTAGAAGCACTTGCAATGTGTGGAAAATAGGAAGGGTTAGCAAAGAAATAAAGGATATATTGAAGAACCAGTTGAATGTTTTATTTGATTTTGTTTTAGTACTAGAAGATTAAACCCAAGTCCTCACACAGGCTAGGTAAGTGCTCTGCCGCTGAGCTGCACCTGCGGCCCTTTTTATTTTTTATTTTGGGACAAGGTCTTGCTAAATTGCACAGGCTGCCTCTGGCCTCAAACTTGCAATCCACATGCCTCAGCCTCCCATGTGGCTGGGAGTACAAGCATATGCTATAGGGCACAGCTCTAATTTGGCATTTTAGAATGCAGGAAAGAGCAACAATAACAACTGCAACAAAACAAAATCTTCATTGAATAAGCTTGAGAGCAGAATGGAGATGAAAATATAAGTGAATTTGAAAAGATTAATAGAAATTATATAATGACAACAGAGTAAAGAAGTTTTAAAAATGAAAACAGCTCCTGAAACCCATGCAAGAATGATAAAATGTCTAATATGCAAGAGGGAGAATGCAGTACTAAAAAAGTTTATTTAATAAAAAATGGCTTAAAATCTCAATTTTGGCAAATAACATAAATCTAGAGATTTAAGTTCATTGTAACTCAAGCATGATAAACCAAAGAAATCCATGAGCAGACACAATGTAATTGGGCTGATGAAAGCTAAAGACCAGAGAAAAACTGTTGAAATTATCCAGACAAAATTAATGCATTGTTTATTGACAAACAAAAATTTGACTATATGTACATTTCTTATCAGAAAGCAGGGAGGCAAGAAGAAAGTGGGACAGCATTTTAAAGTGCTGAAGGCAAGTAAAGGTCAACTCACAATTAGGTGTTCAACAAACATGTCCTTCAGAAATGAAGGTAAAATAAAGACATTCTCAGATGAAGGGAAGCTGAGAGAACACCACCCAGAAGAGCTAACTTTAAAAGAATTGTGAAAGTAAATAATTCACACTGATGGGACATTAGGTAGAGGAGAAATTAGACCCATAGGAATGAGGAAAAGCAACAGAAATGGTAAATATCTGGATAAATAAAATAGACTTCTTTTGAAGTCTTTATATTTGATTATACAATTGGCTGATGGAGGTTTCAGAATATGGATTTAATGTATAAGACAGTTAAATATAGAATGAGTAGTAGTAAAATATTGATTCTAAGTAAACTTTAAGAAGTAATGTGCACTGTAATAAGAGATAGACAATATCATAATATATCTTAAAATACAATACTGAAATTTTTTTCAGAGAACTCACAGGTTGTAAGAAGAAAGAAAAAATTATAACAAAGGAAGCAAATAAAATGATATACCCAAATCCAAACACATGAATAATTACATTAAAGGTAATTGATGATCTAAATACAGCAATTGAAAGTGACTGTCAGTATAGATTAAAAACAAAAACTAATGAAATTAGATTAAAAAATCAAAGAAAATAAAAGTAAACACAATTCCTTACACTCTATACCCCCACACATCTGTCAGTTTGCCACACTGTGGGGGCTTGTGTGTCGCGATGAGGCTGAGAGCTCTGCCACTGTAACCTCAGATATGAGCAAGGTTACCCATGGTGGACAGGTTTTCAGCTGAGCTTCCAGACTAAGACAGACTAGGGAGTAGGACCTGGTGAACCACTCCCGAAACAACTAGCCACTGAAAACCCTATGAATAGTAAAGAACCATTGTCAGATATAGTGCTGGAAAATGAGCCCCCCAGGTTGGAAGGCACTCAAAAGACTACTGGGGAAGAGTTGCCTCCTCAAAGTACAGTCTATCATGATGAAGGAAATGGAGTAAAGCCCCAGGGTGCTCAACTTGCTGATATGGCATGACTCAAAATGAGGAGAAACAACTGTAAACATCCATTAATAATTGGAGCATGGAATGTACGTAGTATGAATCTAGGAAAATTAGAAATCATTAAAAGATATGGAGCACATAAACATTGACATTCTAGGCATCAGTGAGCTAAAATGGACCGGCATAGGCCATTTTGAGTCAGACAATCATATGGTCTACTATGCTGGGAATGGTAAACTAAAGAGAAATGGGGTTGCATTCATCATCAAAAAACACATTTCAAGATCTGTCCTGAAATACAATGTTGTCAGTGATAGAATAATATCCATATGCCTACAAGGAAGGCCAGTTAATATGACTATTTTTCAAATGTATGCACCCACCACTAAGGCCACAAATGAAGAAAGGGAAGACTTCTATCAGCTTCTGCAATCTGAAATAGATCAAACGTGCAATCAAGACATACTGATAATCACTGGTGCCTGGAATGCAAAGGTTGGAAACAAAGAAGAAGGCTCAGTAGTTGGAAAATATGGTCTTGGTGACAGAAACGAAGCTGGAGATCGCATGATAGAATTTTGTCAGACCAATGACCTTTTCAATACAAATACATTTTTTCAACATCATAAACAGAGACTGTACACATGGACTTCACCAGATGGAACATACAGGAATCAAATTGACTACATATGTGGAAAGAAACAATGGAAAAGCTCTATACAAAATGTCAAAACAAGACCAGGTGCTGACTGTGGATCAGACCATCAACTTCTCATATGCAAGTTCAAACTGAAGCTGAAGAAAATTAGAATAAGTATATGAGAGCCATGGTATGACCTTGAGTATATCCCACCTGAGTTCAGAGACCACCTCAAAAATAGGTTTAATGCATTAGACACAAATGATAGGAGACCAGAAGA
>VMDO01031397.1:0-20145 GCA_007922755.1 Pedetes capensis
ATATCAGGTTTTTGGATATTTAAATACCAGATATTTGATATTTGAATTTCAATGGCTATTCCAATTAAGGCACAATGGACTCTTTCTCTTTCATCAAGGGAGAATTCTGAATTGAGAGACCAGAGAAAAGAGGGAATTACCATAAAATGTGAAGTCATGACCTGGACTTTTGTGAAATGTAGGTATTCCCTTTTTTATACCTGTTCATGTGTATACAGTTTCTGCCTCATACTAACTTTTGGAAAAACTTCAAGAGGTTTCTAGTCAGCATCGCACAGGTTATGCCATGTACAAGGTAGCCAGATAAGGGAGAAAGGGGGGCTAAAATCAAGACCATGATCTGCTCATTAAGCCTTGAACCTAAAGGCATAGATTTGCCACAGAACAGGCACTTTCATCTTATTTAACACAAAAGTAAAATGTAGGTTAGTAGAGTCCCTGGGGATGTGAGGATGAATATAACAAAATCCATACAATGTGGTAAAGTTTGAACTGTGGCCAAATGATCAGCTAGAAAAGATCTTAATTCTTAAGCATCTAAAAGACCTGAATGGGTGGGATCTGTCTGGTCTAGAGGATGAAAGAAGACGATGTGATTAAGAAGTAAAATCAAGAAAAATAGGTAAGAGGCAAATTGCACCAAAAAGGGACTTAAATGCAATAACTGAACTGTGACCTGGAAAATTATATAACTGTAGGCCCAAATTGCTTATTTTGTGATATTAATTTATTGCATTCTTAACACTTCCTGTTGACTTTGGTGGGAAAGAACAAATATTTATGGTGTGAGGGTTGGGGGTTGCGTTTACCAGACTATGACCTGAAAAGGAGACATGGGGCACAGTTTATCCCTTAGGTAACCGGAGCAAAGGAATGAAGGTTGGCCTCTGCTGTTTCACCACAACTTATTTCTTACTTTCTTTTCAGTACTTAGGAGCTGAACCCAGGCCACATGCACGTTAGGCAAGTGCTCAACCACGGAGCTGCATGTCCAGCCCATTTTTCATTTTTGAGTTTGAGACAGGGTCTCGCTAAATTACACAGGCTCCCTCTTACCTTGAACTCACGATCCTCCTGCCTCAACCTCCTAAACAGCTGATATTACAGATGTGTGCCATCATGCCAAACTATTTATTACTCTTTTTTGAATATTTTGCAGCATTCTTTTGTACGTCTTTAAATTTACAGATCGATTGCCTAATGAAATTATATTAACATAAGCTTAACTATGATGGCACCTAGCAATAACAACCATGACTGCAATATGACTTTTTCATCTCATTGAACATTGACACATAATTCTAATGAGGAGTGCTTCTCATAAAGCAACCAAGGACTTCATTTTATACTTTAGATAAAACATTTTGTCAGAAGTAAGAGCTTTAATTTTGGATTCTGAGTGACCAATTTGTTGTTGTTGTTGTTAAGTGCCTTCAAGTCGGTATCCGACTCATAGCGACCCTTATAGGGTTTTCAATGGCTGACTATTTCGGGATTGCCTTGGGAGTGGATTGCCAGGCCCTTCTCCTGTTTTTGCGGTGCTGGGAATTGAACTCGGGACCTCAGAGACTGCAGTGCAGCGCTCTACCAACTGAGCTAAATCCCAGCCCCTGAGTGATCAATAGCAATGCCAATTCATTTATAAAATACTATTTTATTGCCTGAGAATCATTTAAGTCATATAAGAGGACATTATTCATAAAGCTATTAATGTTTAGGGGATAGAATATAGTTCTTTTAAGCCTTGATATATAATATCACAGTAACAAGAAATTACTTGATAATTTTTATTGCAATGTGGTATTTTTATTTACTCAAAGGCACTTTTTAGTTGTTACTGTAGCATATTCAAAGAAATTATAAGTCATAGCAGTGTGGGAGAACATGTGGAACAGAGATTCAGGTACAAAAAGAGAAATTTCAATGCTAGAGGAGTTTGGTTGGTATGTAATGGAAACTCATGCTAGCATCAGCAGAGGGAAAATTTTTTTATAAAAATATACTTCTTTCTCTAAGACCCCAAGGGCATAAATACAGTCAGATCTTATGAGTTAGTAGAAGCATGAACTGAAGAGCCATTTACAACTAGTTGTCCTTTGTGTTCTCTATTTTCTTGTGGCTTCCTGGTCTTGTACCTGTTTTAGTTTTTGATTGTTTTCTCTTTCACACTGGCTATCATTGCTTGTCTGTACACATGGCTTAAGAGGGCTACCCTACATCTCTCAAGTATTCTTTATATTCCTTAAAGAGATTCAACTTACTTTAGACCTAGTAGATTTGTTTCTAAACCATAATGACCAAGAAAATACCCAAAATTGTAGAAAGAAGAGAATGGCTCTTAGCATTCAGGCTTATAGTGACCTACTATTGGGACCACATGCATGCATCCCTTCTCATAATTTTCACAATTGCAGAGGCAGAAGGTTTTTTAATCTAGATTTAAATAGATAACAATATAATCAGGAGATGGGTATTTGGATATTTTGGTGACTTAATTCTATTGGAAATAAGGAAAAATATTTTCACAATGAAATGAAGATAATGTCCTAATGAAAGAGAAGAAGCATCTTTGCCCTGTAATAATATCTACTAGCTCAGTGGTTTTGAAAATTGAATATAACCTGGAGAAATTGTTAAACTTAGATTGCTGAGCCCACCTTCAGAGTTTCTCATTTAGTAAGGGTGGTGTCATGAAAATTTGCATTTTCAGCAAGTTTTAGAGGCGATTATACATCAAAAATCACTTTTTAGCATATTTATCATTGTTATGTTTGGCCGAATGCAAATTGACTTTCAGATTTATCTCATATTTAACTCTTAACTGGTGTCAGGAGGTCAAGATAGACACACTGTCAGGCAGGTGCTGCACATGTTTTCTCTAGCACTTACCTAAATGCAGGTATATGTGTCATGGGGTCATATGTGACCTCAGAAGTATTATATCAGTTAAGTTAAATACTCTGCTAGAATCAGGCAGGTTAGCACTAATGCAGGGAGGCAGAAGGCAGGAGGAAAAAAGGAAGTGCCTAGAACTTAGTGGAGTTTTATAATACTGACTTTTAACTTTCTAAAGAGCTGTCAACATCAGGGTATCTTACGGGTCCTTTATGAACTAGGTATTCCTAGATAGTTCTGTAATTTCAATAAAAGAAGATAAATATAAAGGAAAACCAGTTTGACTTGATAAGGTATGCTGTATACTGCCATGTATTTTATACCCATATTG
This sequence comes from Pedetes capensis, assembly GCA_007922755.1. Classification (NCBI taxonomy): domain Eukaryota; kingdom Metazoa; phylum Chordata; class Mammalia; order Rodentia; family Pedetidae; genus Pedetes; species Pedetes capensis. The sequence goes on from VMDO01031397.1 coordinate 3,227, forward strand.
GGGTATTAAAATGGAAGGAAGAACAAACACACAGGAGATGAAAAAATAAACTGTGTGTAGTCACATAGGCACTATTTTAAAAATAAGTTTTAAGAATTAGCTAATTTGCCACCATTTCAAGAGAAAATTCTTAAGAAAAATGATAGTTTGAAATAAAAAGAGCAAATATATTCTGTAAAGATACTTTAAAGCTATCCTAATGTTTTTAGTGAAAGTATCAGTTTTGAAAAGTCTCTTCCACATACAATATGTCTTGTTCTCATATGTGTTAATATGATCAAGTTTAAAAAAAGCTATTGATGGACATAAGAAATCATGTATTTGTCAGATTCAATGGAAATTTACAGCAGAAAGAATTAACGTTATTGTATGTTAATTTAAAATGTAATGTGCAGGAGGTCAGGGAATCCATGATGAAATGCAGACTGTGACAAAATGATCTAACTGTATTTCAAATGACATAAGTAGTTTGGAAATTCAGTGGAAACTGTAAGATAAATGCAAAAGTAACTGAATGTAAGTAACTCTACATTATTTGATAAAACTGTTTCCCATGGGAACACAAGTTAACCATTCTGAAACTACTATAAATGTACATTGGAATTGAACAAGTAAGGAAACAATGGCCAATGGTGGGAGTCAGGTTTCTTGCTTTTGGAGAGGGATGTTATGGACAAGAAATGGAAGAAGATTAAACTGATATATGCGGTAAAGGATTAGAGCTGGAAATACTAATTTGAACTTTAGATTAATATAGATAACGGTAGTTATTTATAGATATTTGACTACATAGCTTAGAATACACACATATATTTCTTTTCTTTGTCAGATGTGAAGGTCTAGAAGCAATGACAGCATAGTAGCAATGAGAATACCCAGCAGTTAAGTCTTTATTTATAATATAATTTCTAATAAAAGAAACCAAGACTGCTTGGAGATATGGCTGATTCTAGGAATGGGACAGGTAGTATGCAAAATAAACATGCAGGATTTTGTAGTGCTAAAAATTAGGTAATAGTAAAAAAAGTAGACATATTTCAAGATCCAAATGAAAGAGTTCACAACAGTCAAAGTAGGAGAAAGGTTGAATAGCAAAATGAGGTAGTGTTAAATTACTGCCCAAAATGTCAACCATGAGTCCAAAATAAAGGAAATGATTGAATAAAAAATGGAGGAGAAACAAATCTCCCATGAAAAATAATCCTATGTAATTTATGCAAATGCTTTGCCCTCAAGGTATATCTTCCAGTCCTTACATGTGGGCTATCCAGAGTATGCACAGGAGAAAAAAATAACAATTTTACATGGAAAAAATGATGTCATCCAGGTGATCAAAGTCAATATCATCAGTAATAAGTCATGTGAGTAGCATTTATCTTTGATATTGTGTGATGAGAATGTCACTTTACCTCTTTGGTCTTTTTCCCCAAATTTCTCGTCTAATCAGAAGAAAAAGAGAAAAAAAATCCCAATTGAGGGACATTTTACAAAATATCTAATCCATACTCTTCATAATTCTCAAAATCATCAAAACAAGGAAAGTTTTAGAAACTGTCACAGCCTAGAAGAGCCTAAGGAGATATGGTTTGGATATACTTTGTCCACTGAAGGTTCATGTGCAGGAAGCTTGGTCTCCAGTGTGGCACTGCTCAGGTAGTGAAACCTTTAAGACGTGGGTCTAGTACAAGATAATTAGGTCATGGGGACTCAACCTTCATGAATGGATTGCTGGTGTCTCTAAAGGGTGGGTCAGATTTCGTAGGAGTGTATTATTTCAAGAAAAAGCAGCTTGTTATAAAAAGAACAAGCTTGGCCCCTCATTAGTCTCTTGATTCTTGTCTTGTCATGAGTCCTTTCTTTTATTGTGCACTCACTCCCACCATTGTTATGTCATTCACCAGGAGATGGTCTCCAATGCCAAACAGATGCCAGTGCTGTGCTCTTGAATCTCCATAATGGTGAACTAAATAAGCCTCTTTTTCATTATAAAACATACTGCCTCAGGTATTCTGTTAGAGAAAAGAAAAATTAGACAAAAACCAAGAAAGACAACATGACAACTAAATGTAATGTGGAATTCTAGATGGGATCCCAAAAGGAAAATTAAGCAAAAAGGAAAAAAAGAAAGTAGGTAAAAACTACGGAAATTTGAGTACTTTAATTAGACTTTAATTACCAATAATATATCAATATTGGATGAATAACATGATAAGTATATCTTCCTAATATAAAATATTAAGAATAAAGGAAACTGGAAATGGGATGTTTTGCAAATTTTCTGTAAAAGTTTTTTAAATGCTAAATATTTTCAGGAATATGACTATCAAAACCAGCAATAATGGATTAAAGAGCAATATATTTTCTTTTGGGACTTATATTTCTTCTACACTGTGCATTGGGGTGAAATGTGACCATTTTTTCCCCTTCTAGGAAAGACTAGCTATACTTCTCATTTCATTTTTAATTACTTTCCTTGCCTCAGAGATGAAAATACTTCACATGGCCCATGTGCACATGATACCTCCAATATTTTGAGGAAATCAGACCATGTTTTCAACTCAGAGTATATTTTCAAAGCTCTTGTTAGATTTGCCCAAACGTGGAGCTACTTTGAGGGGTCAAACTTCATTTGAAGAATGAGAACTGCCTTCTTTTCAGCTACCGACCTTTGTGTCCACAAAATACAAAGAAAACTCAATAAAAAAATCTATAAAAAATTTAAATAGAATGAGAGTGAAGTTGGAGAAGGATTACTTAAAATAGGAAACAATTTGAATTGTGAATGCCTTGATCTGGCTATATGTTGATTTAGGGAGGACCATTATAGCAAAGAAGCTAAAGGGGAAGACACAAGAACAGAAGATTCTGCTTTGAATTGGACATGACTCGACAGCACTAACAACAAACAACTATTCATGCCTGTAGTAGTGGTGTGAGAAAGAATGCAAGATGAAATCTGAGAGTAGGCAATTAGGTCAAATAATATCTTGTAGACCAAGATTCATTGCTTGGAGTTGTCCTTAGAGGAGTTGTAGTCATTTGAGGGTTTTAAGTATTAAAGGGATGTGGCATAATGAACTCTTTTTCTTGTAAACTTTTTATTATTAGAGTAACACATGCAAATATACAACAATGTGAATAAATCTTATATGTACAGATTATAGTAGGGCTTCAAACCCATGAATGATTGGGACAAGTTCAAGTGTAGACTCAAATGTTAAAATTTAGAGGGCTCGGATTCAGTTTGGCTTTGAGTTTAAATCCAATGTGTAGATAGCAGAGCTTCAAATTGAACCTGAACCCTCAACTCATCTGGTTCAACCATTTTTAAAAATTTTTCTGAACCATTTTTTAAAATATCACTAGCTGTTTAACATTGGGGATAAAAGTAAAAGAATTTTATTCATCTATCTGTAGATAGGTTCAAATTGAAAACTCAAACCCAAACTGAACCCAACCCCTTAAAATTTTTAATGGGATATATGTGAAGGAGGGAGGGAAATAGAGTCAGGATGTTGGAGCAACATGGGTTGGGGTAATGAGGGAGTGAATATGAGCAAAGTACATGATATAATTGTATGGAAAGTCAATAATTAAATTATATTGTATGCTGATTAATAAAAGTAATTTAAAATAGCATTTAGGAAAACAAACAAAATGCTTTATTTCCTTTAAAATTTCATTTTTGAAGAGAATATTTTTTGAAGATGAAATCTGAGAGTAGGCTGCTAGTTCCCTCCCTCCTTTCTACTCTTTATATTGTCTCTTCTTTGCTAGGTTAAATTCTGCATTTTTTATTTATCAACTTATGTATAGGATATTTTCTTTCTTTAAGTAAGATTCAGCTCCCACATATGAGTGAGAACATATGGTATTTTTGTTTGTGAGCTTGTGCTCGTCCTGTAGTTCCATCCATTTTGCTGCATATGACATTATTTCATTTTTATTGACGAGTAGTATTCCATTATGTATATATACCATAATATTTTTAAACCATTCTTCTGTTGATGGGCAGCTTGTTTGGTTCCATATCCTTGCTATTGCGAAGAGTGCTGCATTGAATATGGAGATGTAGGTATATCTGTGGTATGATGATGTGTCTCCCTTTGGGTATATTCCCAGTAGTGGTATAGCTGGATTGTATGGCAGTTCTGTTTTTAGTTTTCTGAGGTATTTCCATATTGATTTCCAAAGTGGTTGAACTGAATTACAGTCCCACCAACAGTGTAAGAGAGTTCATTTTTCTCCATAATCTTGCCAGCATTTGTTATTATTTGTTTTGTTGACCTTGGACATTCTTACTGGACTTAGGTGGAATCTCAGAGTCATTTTGTTTTGCATTTCTCTAGTGGCTAAGGATATTAAGAATTTTTAATGTGCTTCTTAGCCTTATGAACTTCTTTGCTTGAGAACTGTCTGCTCAATTCCTTTGCTCACTTATGTATTGGATTATTTGTTGTCTTGGAATTTGCTTTCTTGAGTTCTTTGTAAATTCTAGAAATTAATCCTCTATCAGCTGTGAAGGATGCGAGGATTTTATCCCATTCAGTGGTCCATAACTTAAATTGGCTGATTGTTTCCTTTGCTGTACATAAGCTTTTTAATGTTACATAATCCCATTTGTCTATTCTTCGTGCAAATTCCTGAGCAATTGGTGTCTTATTAAGGAAATGCTTTCCTATGTCTCTGTGTTGGAGTGTGTTTCCTGTATTCTCTTCTAGTAGTTTTAATGCTTCTGGTTTTATGTTGTGGTCTTTTATCCATTTTGTGTTGACTCTCATGCAAACTGAGAGTTGTAGGTCTCTTTTCTTTTTCTTTTCTTTTTTTTTTTTATTTGCAGGTGGAAATCCAAGTTTCCCAGCACCATTTGTTGAAGAGGCTATCTTTTCTTCAATTCAAATGCTTAGCCCCTTTGTCAAAGATCAGGTGGATATAGATGCATGGGTGTATTTCTAGGTCCTCTATTCTGTTCCACTGGTCTTCAGGCCTATTTTTGTGCCACTACCAACCTGTTTTGCTACTATAGCTCTGTAGTATAGTTTAAAGTCAGGGATTGTTATCCCTCCTGCACTAGGTTTGCAGCCTGATTGTTCCAGCCATATGTGGTCTTTTGTGTTTCCATATGGATTTTTGGATTACTTTTTCTATTTCTGCAAAGTCTGTCATTAGGATTTTTATGGTGATTGCATTGAATTTGTAAATTGCTTTTTGTAGTATAGCCATTTTTACAATATTGTTTCTCACAATCCTTGAACAGGGGAGGTACTTTCACCTTCTAGTATCTACTGTGATCCCTTTCTTTAATGTTTTGAAGTTTTTCTTGCAGAGATCTTCAGGGTCCTTGGTTAAATTGATTCCTAAGTATCTAAGTTTTGGGTGGGCTATCATTAAAGGGCTTCTTGCCTTAATTTCCTTCTCTCCCTGCTCAAAGTTCTTATAAAGTAAGGCTACTGACTTTTCAGTGTTAATTTTGTATCCTGTTACTTTGCTGAAAGAGTTAATTAGGTCTAAAAGTTTTCTAGCAGAGTTTTTGGGGTCCTTTAGGTAGGACCATGTCATGTTATCCATGAATAAGGATAATTTGATCTCTCCTTTTTCTATCTGCATCACTTTGATTTATTTCTCTTTTCTGATTGCTCTGGCTAGGACTTTGATCACAATATTGAATGAGATAGGAGAGAGTAGACATCCTTGTCTTTTTCTTGATCTTAGATGAAATGGCTTCAGTTTTTCTCCATTTAATATGATATTGGCTATACATCTGTCATAAATGGCCTTTATGATGTTGAGATATTTTCCTGTTATGCCTATTTTCTCCAGGGTTTTTATCATGAAAGGGTGTTGTACTTTGTCAAAGGTGTTCTCAGCATCGATTGAAATGATTATGTGGTTTCTGTTTGCAAGTCTCTTGATATGTTGAATTACATTGATTGATTTCCATATGTTGAAACATCCTTGCATCTGTGGAATAAAGCCCACTTGGTTAAGACATATGATCTTTTTTATATGTTGCTGAATTCAGTTTGCCAGAATTTTGTTGAGAACTTTTACATCTATTCTCATCAGAGAAATTGGTCTATATATTTTTTTTCTTAGATGTGTCCTTGCCCAGTTTAGGTATCTGAGTGATGGTCATTTCATAGAATAAGTTTGGGAGTGCTCCTTCCTTTTCTATTTTTAGAAATAGTTTGAGGAAAATAGGTGTTAATTCTTCTCTGAAGGTTTGACAGAATTCTGTGAATCCATCAAGACCTGAGATCTTTGTTGGGAGGTTTTTAATTACCTTCTCTATTTTGGTGTATATAATGGATCTGTTTAGATTGCTTATGCACTCCAGGCTTAATTTTGGTATATTGTATGTATTAACAAATTTATTCATTTCTTCTGTATTGTTGTTTTGGGAATACAATTTCTCAAAGTATTCCCTGATGATTTTCTGGATTTCATTGTTATCAGTGGTTATGATCCCTTTATCATCTCTAATTGTTTCAGTTTTGGCCTTTTCTTCCTTTCTTTTGGTGAGACTGATTAGGGAGGCATCATTTTTATTAATCTTTTCAAAGAACCACCTCTTGGTCTCATTAATTCTTTCAGTTATCTTTTTAGATTCTAATAGGGATATCTCTGCCTTCATCTTCATAATTTATGTCTGAGTGCTCCTTTTGGGATTGGTTTGTTGGTGGTTTTCTAATACCTTGAGATGTGTCATTATATTTTAACAAACTGTCTAGTCCCTTCCATCTTTAAGAATAAAAGAGAGTGATGCAATGTAATACTCCCCACTATTCCTTGACCCTGTCCTTAAGCAGTTTTTATTTAAAGTATAAAAGCAAGCTCTTCCTTCTAAGTTCAAGCCACTTAAATTTCTGTTTTCAGATTGCCTTGCCTTAAATCATAGAACTTCAAAATGTTGGTATTTAGATAGTATAACTGGAGTTTCACAACTATACCCATGCTTTCTTTGTCTGTCATTCACTATTTGAAAGATAGGGATGAAAGAAGAAGGGGCTTTCATAAAGTTCTCAGTAGAAAGGGGGACCTTATAAAAAGTCACCTTATTTGAATAGGAAATGTTACTATCTTTCTTCCTTATGGCATATTAGTGGCAATGGATGATTTATGAGGATACTTCCATGTATATTAATTTCTCTGTTGTAAAATAATACTTGAGGTATTTGAAAGTTGTTTTTAGGCACCATCAAATCTGACTCATAGTGGCCCTCCTAGCGTTTTCAGTGGCTTATTATTTCAGGATTGTTTTCAGGAGTGGACTGACACATCCTGCTTCCATTTTTGTGGTAATGCATTTTGAGCCCAGGTCCTCAGACAGTGTGGAGCAGCAGTCTATCAACTGAGCTAAACTACAGCCTATCTTAAAGTTAGTGGTATTATAGTTATAAATTTTATGAGTAATACTTGCCAGAAAAGAAAGCCTTTAGTCTTCAGTAGGACCAGAAAACACTGATTTATAGTAAAAGGAGTAAGTAAAGAAATCCTAGGGATAGCATACCATGGTGGGATGTCACTCTACCTCCTTGGACTTTTGAATTTTCTATTCATAAGTTGCCAAAGAACAACAAGACAAATTTGAGGTTTTAGATAACCAACAAATAATTTTTGGTACAGTACTTCCCAAATTTTATATAGGGTCTTTCCAGAAGAAATTACAGAAGAAATTCACTATATATCTTAAATGAAATTTAATTGTGAGACAGGTATTTAATTTTTTAGATCTAACAACTGTGTGGTAAAATTAATTCACTAGGAGTTAATCCAGGTAACTTCTAAAGGTCATTCCAGGAAAAAACCTCCATATTTCAGTTGCAGGACCATCTGGCAAGCTATATGCCTGTGTAGAATGAATGCAAGTATATGCTTATAAGGCAGTGGTTTTCAAACTTCACTCTGTAGCAAACTTTTTTAAGTTTAAGTTTGTTAAATGTTGAGACTATGGTATACCATGTGAAATTCTGATTCACCACTTCTGCAGTAAGGCCAGGAAGTCTTTATAAGTAATGCAGATACAAGTATTGAAGGACCATATTTTGGAAAACACCTTCTCCTTCAAATACAGAAATCATGACTACCTGGATCACAGAACTGTCCCACCCATCATTTGCTTATGGCTGTACTAAAAATTGAGCACTACTGTTCTAGCCACACAAAATACCTACTCTAAACTACTCTGTTAACATTTCTTTGATTAATATATATTTAATGCTAAATTGGTCTTGAAATTATTTTTCATTAATTATTGTGAAAGTGGGGGGAATTCAACTTATGTATTGATATATGAAAAAAGCAACCTCAAAAAATGATGTGGAGTTTTTTTTTAATAAACTTGATGAATTTGTTGAATACTAGGCGTGAAAATAATAGAGCAAATTTTGGTTTGGGCGATAAAATGTGTGGGACAATATTCTGACAAGAGAAGGCTAATTATTTTAATCCAAATGAATTTTCTGTTGGGCTAAAACTCTAAAAGGTCATAGACTAATATATAAAAATCTCACCATACTCTTCTCCAATAAGGATTCAATATTCTGCAAAAGTCCTTTTCCTCAATTAATATTTAAATAATTTCCCTGGGAATGACATTTTAAAAAGAGGAATGTATTTAAAAGTTCATATTTAACTAACATCCTCATCAGAAGTTGTTCCTATAGACAGAACATGTATAACTTTAGTTGTTTCATCAGACTAAAAATCAGATTGCTTCCTTTTGGAGGCCTGAAAAGCTTCTTTTGGTTGGCCTGATCATCAATGGTTTAAAGTTCTGCATATGCAAATATCATATATGAACACCACCACACATTCAGAGATAGCTAGGAAGGAAAAAGGGACCTTAATTATTCATAAGATTGAGGCAACACTATGTTTTTGAAAAGAATTGTCCCACAACAACAAGTATCTTTGATTCTCCTGTCTCACTCAACACTACAAAATCTGTATTTCAGTTTTGCCAAAAGGAAGTAAGATGATTTCTTTACAAAATTTTGTGGCAGCATTTCTTGAGTAACATTTGTTTTTTACCATGTGAGAATGAAAGCAGTGAAATAAGAAGTTTGACTCTGGAGCCAGAATTTGGGGTTTGTATTCCAAATTTGCAACCTATTAGTTGTCTGATCCTGAAAATGTACATAGCTCTCCTTATGTCTATGTCCACCTCTCTAAAATGGGGCTCAAACTGTCCTCATTGAGATTTCTAAGGATTTAATGACATCATATGGGTAATATTCTTATAGAACCCGGTACCTGATACGTATATAGAAGTGAGAAGTTGAAGGAGATTGTTTTTATCATAATTCTAACGTGTGGTCTTTCCAAAACATTTTCTTGGCTGGTGACAATCCTCACCCATCATTGTATTCAGAGTTCTTTCTAGCAAATCAAATAATCTCTGTTAACTCATGTTGAATTCTCAGGGTAGAAACCATGTGACATGAAACTACAAACAACTCAGATACTTTTCACCCTTTGATTATGTAATTAGATTCCTGGCTTTATTGGTGCAATGTGTATATTTTGAATATCTCTGAAGCACATGATCTTACAATGCTGAAGCTGGCACACACAGCTTTTGAAGACAGGGTCATTTCCTTCCCAGTAACACTGTAAGTCTGCAGGTTCTTTTCCATAGACTTCATCCTTGAGATATATTATTTTGTTAATTCCTCAAGGCCAAACTTATGTGCTCACTCTCTGTTGGCATATCAATTCATTTGTAAGTTTTTTTTTCATTATTATTGTTGTTGTTAGGTACCATCGAGTTGGGCCCAATTCACAGTGATCATATATACAACAGAATGAAACACTCCATGACACTGCGTCATGCCCGTCACTGTGCCATGGTTCGCTGCTATTCTTAGGGTTTTCGAAGGCTGATTGTTTTGGGGATTGCTTTGAGAGTGGATTGCCACATCCTTCTCCCATTTTTATGTGGTGCTGAAGATAGAACCCAGGGCCTCAGAGAACGCAGAGCAACACTCTCCCAGCTAGTCCTAAGAAATCTGACTTCTGTTTCAATTCATTTCTCTAAGCTTTAAATTTGAACAGGCTCTCACACAAACCCTTTTCCTCCTCTTCTCCTCCACCAATTCTGACTTAAATAGTGTAACTTATACTTAGAAAGAAACTTCTATCAGGCTTTCCTCAAGATTCTGTGTATTTATTCATGCCAAAGCAATTTCTCTGAGTATGGAAAATTCTTCACTTTCCTATTCATAACTGTGTCCCCAAGATTCAATAGTTCCTGACACAAAATAGACAATATTTACTGAAAGAATGAATGGAAGATTAGTTAATCTCCACCAACACATATGCCTTTTTCTTCATGTTCTTCCATTGTTGCCTAACTTTGTGCTTTTAAACACTATTTTAGAGAGCTCATTATCACTCATTCTCTCCACTGATAATGGTTTGTTAATTTTTTTGTCAATTTTACTTTTTGCTCTGGGGTGTTATTAGAAAAACTGCTCATTGTTATAGCTCCTATTCCTATCTAAGAAGGTTTCATACACATATTCAAAACTTGCTTAGCCATTTTAGGCAGTTAATATAGTAGAGAAGAAAATCAATATGCTAGATTTTAATTCTAGGTGGTCAAACCCTCTATTTCCAATTAGGCTAAAATTCATCATGACCCTTAGGGAAAGAGTATTTATTATAGAGAACACTTCCTTGCTAAATAATACCTACCTTTGATTGCAGTCTGTATTTGCCTATCAACTCATAATGAAAGAAACACTATCAGGTTAATGATTTATCAATAATCCTAGATAATGGTAGGATATGCCAATACAAAGAGCACAGGAAATGGACAAAGGCAGATTTAGGATGTACTGGAACTCACAGATTGATTATATAAGTGTTTCATATGACCAGCCTTAGTTTGTGTTGTGGAGAAACTGAATAACATACAAATGTCAGATTGAGTAAAAAGATTCATCTCTTCCAATACTGAATCTCAGAAGTCTTGTTGGAGATGATCTTCAAAGGATAGGGGAAGCATCTGGCACAGTCCCAACTTGATCTGCCAAAATATCCTACAATAGGCTTCTGGGAAAAAGTACCCAGCTTAGATGGCAGGTTTGGTATGAAAGGAGAGATTACTATTGACTATTCATAAGGCAGAACTGACTAAATTTGTTTGTGCATCTAATATTTCTGTGTGGGTTACCTATACTGTCAATTTTTTCTTTAAAATGTTCTTGCTTTTTTATAATCTAAATAGTTTAAAACAATTTTTGTAACTTTGATGAAGCATTGCATTTCTTTTTTAGAAAGTGAAAATTACTCTTCTCAAATTGAAACAAATTTTACATCAAAGAGCTTGAATTCAATGTAGAGGGGAAAAAAGCCAGATATATAAATTGTCCTAGCAGCTGGTGCTGATATTGTCAAAGGCTGTCTCAAAACATGGAAAGTGAAGAGATATAAGTAGTTTTTAAATAATTCCAGAATTTTCACATCCTTATTATAATTAGCTGAGCAGTGAGACTGAGATGTATCTTAGCCTGAGTGACATGAAAAGATAACTCAAACCTCCCCTTAACTACTTTATGCAGAGAAAGGCAACCTTATCTATCATACTACAGACTCCGATGTTTAGGAAAAATTGACTAATTGAATTTTTTCATTTTTCATCCAGATGCTTAGCAACATGGAGCCAAAATTAAGGCCAGGGAGACTTGGAACTTTCTCTAAAGGGCATAGAAAATTGTTCCCAAAATATCTCATGATGGAAAGGTTGTCCTAGTCTAATACAATTATAGTGTTAGGGTTCTAATAGACATAAAGCTGGAGGATACCCAGAATCTAGACAAACTGTTACAGATGCAGGTTAAATACTGTTCATATGATCTGTAATCACATAACTGATGGCTATCTCTTTGTCCAAAAATGTTAATTCAATTAGAAGACAACATTTTGACAAAAAGATGACTATAAAAAATGAAAGATGTATTTAAAATGTCCCTTGTATAATTGTCTAAATTTTCACTAAAGAAGCAAAATAGAATGAAGCTGTAGCTGTTTAGAGCAGATTCTAATTTACTTATTAGAAGGAAAGGTGGCGCAGCCCATAATCCCAGCGGCTTGGGAGGAGGAGCCAGGAGGATCGGAAATTCGAGACCAGAGGAAGACTGCGTAATTTAGCCAGACCCTGTCTCAGAAAGTAAAGGAAAAAAAAAAAGGGCTGGGGGTGCAGCTCAGTGGTCCAGCACTTGCAAAGCATGCAAGCGCAAGGCCCTGGGATCAACCCCCAGTACCACACACACACACACACACACACACACACACACACACACACACAAAAGAAAAGAAAAGAAAAGAAATAAAAAAAGAAGGAAAGGAGGGACGGATGGAGGGAGGGAGAGGGAGGAAGAAAGTAGAGACTGGGAACACAGACCATCAAGACCTCCTGCCATGTTGACTCAGTAGGAAATGAGATTCTCAAGCTATTCAATTTAAACATTCCCCAATCTCTCCTGATATTGTGCCTGTGCGGGGACACAGAAGAAAAAGAGAGTAAAAGAGACATGAGTGAGAGAGGGAAATGGAAGGTAAGAGGAAGGAGGGAAGAGGGAAAACAGAGGCAAGAAAGCAACAGAATAGGAGAGAAAGAGGGAGGGAAAAAGGAGAAAGGAAAAATACTGGGAGAAAGGAAAGAGGTTGCCTTCTTTTTAAACAAGAAGACTTCAGTTTCAGTATAGCAGAGAAAACAAGTTTTTATGTTTTTTCATGGAGCTCAGGCTTCTGTTAAGCCTATTTTTAGGTGGGTCAAATTGATAGATGTCTGGCTTCCATGCCCACCTAACAGGGTTGGTATGGAGGAGGAAAGTCTTGAAGGATCCACTTTTCTCCAAATATGGGTTGGCTTGCCAGCCTTTTTCAGGAAGCCAATGACAATCTCCAGGAGTATAGTCCACTGAGTAAGCTATTCTCCATGGGTAGACAAGGTCATGCACCAAACACTAATTTGACCCAAAAGTCTTTTTCTTTGGTTGCTAAGCAAATGATTGCCACAAAATGACTGAGATCCCAAAGATGGACATGGTCCTCATAAGCATTGACAAGATTCCCATAGCTGAGCTAGAAGGGGATACAGAATGTAGCTCTTCATTTTTCATAGGAAAATAATGAGCTCTTATTGTTAAGGATGAGATAGAATTCTTTACTAATGTGGTTTAAAAAGGTTATTCGATAATAGAGAAGAAAAGAAATAAATTAAAGAAAATGAGACTATCAGAACATGATCTAGGTAAGAGTTTAAAATTAATGTTGGTAGAATGAAAAATATAGCAGAAACTTGTGTGATATACAACATCTGCAACAAAGCTCTAATAATCTTTAATGTGAGAATATCTGGATGCCTCATTTCCCTGCCATGTCAACTCTTCAAAATTCTAAACCAAGGTTTTTCCTGGTGTGTGAACACATTTTTCTATTTCTTTTGTGAAAGACATATCTAACAGATGGACTAACTCCATAAGACACTTTTTGGGGCATTTTGTTCACTTTTATATTCTGTTACTGATAACATACAGATTAGGGAGCCACAAGCAATTGTGACCTCTGTGCTCATTATTTCAAAATGTGATACATGTAATTTCTTTTTGGTTCCATAAGGTAGTGGAAAAGAAACTACCTGGCTTTTTCAACATAGGTATTCTTTATAGAAATGTCTTAAACATAGCAATTATGTCTCCTAAAAACACTTAATCCATGAGCTTTGTAGTCCACTCAAGAGAAACAGTACTTTAGACTATTACTATGTTGAGCACAAAGCTTGTTGAGTACTTTTCCTTTGATGTATTCTTCTAAAAGTCTATCTCACTTAGAAGTCTCCAGGGTAAAGTTTCTTTGATCTCATATGACTATAAAAACATAGGTTCTCATTATCTCTGGAAATCTTTTATAAACATACACTTTACAAAGCTGTATCTATAGAATTATCAGAGGGGCTGTTGAGAGCAAACTAAGATGTTTTCAAATATATATATTCCATTGTACTTGCTCAAACAAGCAAGTGGTATTAAATGATAAATGCTAGTGAGCTCAGTCTAAACTCCCTCATACTACATTTTGAAAGTTCTAAGCAATAGATTGATAATGAGATATAGTATGATTGATTTGCTTATGCACAAATGATCAGGCCTCAGAAATAATAATTTATCATTATAACACATGTAGGCCTTATACAATGAAGTCATTTTTAAAAAAGAGGAATAAAGAGAGGAAATGCCTATCATGGATCTGTGTCAGAAAAACATATCTATGCTTTGGCTTGAGAACTTCAGCTAATTTAAATTCAAGGCTATTGGCTCTCTTAGATATATTTGTATAATTCCTAGAAATTTAAAGACTTACAACTGTTCACTGGGGAAAAGCCAATATTGCCGCCTTCAAAACCACAGAGAGTAATCTTGCCTCCATTTGGGAATGTGAAATAGCTTTGAAATTGATGTGTTCTGCCATTAAGCACAATACTTGACAAACTCTTTTGATTCCATAGATTGCAAATCCCTGCAACACTGCACGAAGTCATTTATGAAACTCAGATATCGATTGTGCTAACCTATATAGTGATTACTAGAGGCAGTCTAAATGAGTAGGTGCTGCCTCAGCGGTGTGCTTAAGAGACACACTACAGTGCAGCAGTCAAGTCAGCTCTTTTGGACCTGATCTTTCTGGTCTGAGTTTCTCACTAAAATAGCACCAAGGTGCCCATCAACAGAAAAATGGATAAAAAATTATGGTACATATACATAATGGAATACTACTCAGCAACTGAAAAATGAAATAATGTCATTTGCAGCAAAGTGGATGGAATTGGAGAACATCATCTTAAGTGAATAAACAGAAGCCCTAAAAGAGAAATACCATATGTTCTCACTCATATGTTGGGGCTGAATCATACTTAAAGGAAGGAAAAAATTCTATACATAAATTGAAATATACAAATGCACAATTAAACTTAGTGTAGAAGGAACAATTTAAGGAGTGGAAAGAAGGAGGGAGGGATCTAGCAGAGGGAGGCAAAGATTGGAGAAGATGGGATGGGGAGGAGGGTCAATGAGGGGGGTGAAGGGGAGAGGTCAGTCTCAATGTAAACAGCACAACTTCATGAGTATGTTGGAAAAATAGAGGAAGGTGACACAAATAAATACCAGAGTTTAACTACAAACTAGCCATAAGGCTCCATAAACATTTTTGGGTCGATGAAAGTGTTGCTAGAAGTGATGTGAAGGATGCATAATGGAAAAAGCCATTGCTGTATTACTCTGTCCCCCATTATCATTTACTAGCAAAGGAAAAAGTAAAAGAGCAATGCTCTTACACATAGATACCCTCTAAGTTATTTTTTGTTAATTCATTCACTCACTTTACAAACACATTGAGCTTCTACTAGGTACAATGTATTTTTGTGAGGACTCAAAATCAATATGATCTGATCCATACTTTCAAGAGCTTTTATCGCCTAAGGAGAAGAGATATGAAATGTATCCACACAAATATGAATCAAATAGAATGGGAAGGGGTTAGCTGGCAACTAAGAGGCTGAATGAATAAGGGATAGGCACCTGATCAGAGGACAAGTTTAGGAGGAGTCTCCTCCAAAAGGACTAAGAGGAAACTAATAAGAGAAAGAACCAAACACATGCTAATTTTATACATTATAATTATATGTATTTATTTTGCCTTTCTTGAACTAGCACATATGATATTGATAGGCAAGAAAGTAGATAGGTCTTAAACATAACTAGCCACTCCTAAGCAAACATATGGGAGTAGGAGAAATAAAAAGACTAATCATCCAGTTCAGCCAAGAAAAGCATCAACCTCAAGGGAGTCAATTGCAAACATAGAAAGTGGAAACTCCAGCATAAAACTCAGTTTCTAATCCACATTTATTCTTTAATAATCTAAAGAGAGGGAAGTAAACAGTAAATCAATATGACAAATCCATGTAACCTACAAGAGTTTTAAATGAGACCTACATGCAAGTGATCAGGTTCAAATTCAGTTTGGAATTGAAAATATATTGAAGATTTATTGTTTTCCATTTCTCTATTATTTGGTTCTAAAATCAACATCCATAGAAGTAGTAGTCAAGAAATGAAAAGATGCATTGTATAGGAAAAGCTGTGGCAAAAGACCTCTTTAAAATGTTGAAAAGTAAAGATGTCACATTGAAAATGAAGGTGTGCCCGACTCATGCCATGGTATTTTGAGTCACATCAAATGCTTGTGAAAGCTGGACATTGAATAAGGTAGACAGGAGAAGAATTGATGCTTTTGAATTATGGTGCTGGAGACAAATATTGAATATAACATGGACTGCCAAAAGAACCAACAGATTCATCCTAGAAGAAGTACAACAAAAGTGCTCCTTGGAAGCCAGGATGCTAGACTATCTTACTTATTTTGGACATGTAGTCAGGAGGGACCAATCCATGGACCATGGAGAAGAATATCATGTCTGGGAGAGTAGTACATCAACAAATTAAAGGAAGACCCTAAACCAGATGGATTGACACAATGACTGCAACAATGAGCTTAAACATAAAAAATGTCATGGGCACAGCACAGGGTCAGGGAGTGTTCCGTTCTGTTGTATATAGGGTTGTTATGAGTCAAACCTAATTTGATGGCACCTAACAACAACAGCAACAAATACATATACATATATATGTATATATATATGTATATGTATATATGTATATATACATATATATGTATATATGTATATATACATATATATGTATATATGTATACAGAGGGTACCAAAATGTATACACATTAACTGCATTAAAATTGTATGCTCAATATATACTGATAAAAAAGAGGTGAATATAATTCATGTTTGACTTCTGCAATTACAAGATATCATATTACACATTGCTACCCTAATTCAA
>VMDO01031398.1:0-13476 GCA_007922755.1 Pedetes capensis
TGAAACACTATTGACAGCGCTTCTCAGCTATTCATAGGGTTTTCAATGGCAGATGATTTTTGGGAGTGGGTTGCCAGGTCCTTCTCCCATGCCTACAGCACCTGGTGTTCCCAGGCGGTCTCCCATCCAAGTACTAACCAGGTCTGTCCCTGCTTAGCTTCTGAGATCTGACAGGATTTTACCTTTAATACTCATACTGTTTATATCTTTAAATACCACATAAACCAATAATACTATCATGAAACAGAACTTGCGGTATGCATGTAAACTTCGATTCTAACTTTCTAACACTGAGTTACTATGTGATACAGTTTGAGAGGTGCTCTATATCTCACTGTGGTCTACAAATATGTTCCAATCATGTAAAATAGACTCACATAGTTATTAGCTCCAAGTAGAGATTGGGAGGTACCTCTGTAAGGCACCTCATTAAAATTTACATTGGGTCAGGGAAATGGTTCCTGTGACTAAATTTCTGGTTTGAAAATCCATTCATATGAAGGCAGAAATGCCTCTGCTTCCTTTCTATGTATCCACTTGGGACAATGTTATGCTCATAGAATGAGAGAAACAGAAAAACATTTGATAAGGTGAACTGAGTCAAAATAATGGTTCCCTTATCACTATTCACATAATCACAGTAAACACTTGTTACTTAAATAATGTGTCTATGTCCCTGCTGACTTTGGCCCTAGCTCTGGCTCCTTTAATAATTCACATAATGGTAGAAACAGTATTTGCTTCAAAGGTCATCTTCTTTCTAATGAGGCAAATGTATGAAGCCAGAGGACCCCTCCCAGAAGCAGTTCAGGCTCCCTTCTCCTGCTTCATCTGTGTAACTGTGAAAAGAAATTCTGGTTCCTGGCTAACAGAGGAATTCAAATCCTCATCAGTCTTTACTTTAGGAGTCTCCGGAATCACTAAATCTTCAGACATCTGGAACAAATCAGATTCATTCACTGAAACTATTTTTTTGTGTGTGTGTGTGGCAGTACTTGGGGTTGAACCCAGGGCCTCACACATACTTTTGCAAGTGCTCTATCCCTGGGGTGCACCCTAGGCCATTTTTTATTTTGAGTCAGGGTCTTGATAATTGTGCAGGCTGCCTCTGGTCTTGAACTCACCATCCTCCTGCCTCCGCCTCCCGAGTTGCTGGGATTATAGGTACACACTGCCTTCACTGAAACTGTTTAAAGATGAAAAATACTTTGGGAGACAAAGGAATTCCCAAGAGGTGTGGGCCGATCAGAGGTCTGATGTCATGAGATGGGGCATGATGCGCAGTGATGCCTGATGTGCCCCAGCCATGGCACGCTGCCGCGCTACATCTCATCTATGCTGCCCGGTCATCAGGCCACACTCAATCTGCCAGAAGCTGATCTGCATTTCCCAGAAGCTGGCAAGCCAGACAAGCCAAGAGAATCCACATTAGGGAGTCATCATGGTCCCTTGAGAGGTGACTGTTGTGGCTACAATGTTCCCTGATTCTACAGTGGGAGATGTAAATGGCCACAAGCTTTCCTGATGGTGTACTCTTTCTCCTTCAAAGCGAGGCAGCTGCAGGGGAAAGGGAAAGCATCTCTCCCAGCTGGTCTCTGCATCTCCAGGATCTCCAGGAGTCCCAAAAGAGGCACATGCCCCCAGCCTCAGCAGCCCACACAGCCCCGCTTCTTGTCTGCATCACGGCTGCCCACATGCACCACGATGCCGGTTTGCTTTGAGCCCCAGAGTATGTGTTTTCTCAAGCCTAAGGAAGCGCTGATGGAGTTCCCTGTGTCTATAATAAACAAGGAACAAAGAGTTCAAAATCAGCATCAGCACAGGCTTTGGGAGCCATGGTGAAGGAGCTACTTCCTCCAGTGGCTTCCAAGTATTAGTCTTATGTTAAAAAAATGACCAACCCTTATTATCAATTCCCAGTTCTAGATAGACAATAAAAATATCTCAGCTACTCCAGTAAGTGGACAGAACTGGAGTTTGCTTCTCTCATATGTATCATTTTCCACAGTCAGGGAAAGCTTCTAGAGCACAGGTTTTTAACCTGGTTTTGTGCTACTGCATCCTGGTGGGAATGCAGTGAAACAAACAGATCCCTTCTCAAAATAATGCCTTTGAAGGCATAAAATGAAAAATAGAATGATAAAAAAACTATATAAAAAGAGTGATAATTATATTAAACAAATGTGTAGTCTAGCAATATATGCTTCTTTTTAAGATAACATAGCATAGTCCTGTGGCATCCAATCCCGTCAGATCTTGGCAGCTAAGCAGGGTCGGGCCTGGTTAGTACTTGGATGGGAGATGGCCTGGGAACACCAGGTGCTGTAGGCTTGGGAGACGGACCTGGCAACCCACTCCTAAAAATCAGTCCGCCATTGGAAACCCTATGAATAGCAGAGAAGCACTGGCAATAGTATTTCCCCTGTTCTATGTAGGGTCACTATGAGTTGGATACCGACTTGATGCTACCTAACAACAAGAAGTAAGTAATAAAATTTGGTATTTATTTGTTTATTAATTTATTGTGATACTCAAGGGTTGAATCCAGGGCCTCACACACACTTCTTGCAAGTGCCCTATCACTGAGCTACACTCCTAACCACTCCCCCCCCCTTTTTTTTCACTTTGTATTTTGAGTCAGTCCTGTTAAGTTATGCAGGGTGCCTCTGGCCTTGAACTTGTGGTCCTCAGCCACCTAAACCATTGGAATTACAGGTAAGCACCACGGTGCCTGGCTTTTTGGTGTGGATTTAACAGCTACCACAACCCTGAAGTAGGATGAGTGTCAATGACATTTTGAAATATCTGCAATATTCTAACTTACTCCAAAATATCTGTGACTTCTCCTTGTGACAGAGGGATAGGTGCTGCTCATGTCATTGTAGCTTATTGCCTACATACATAATTGAATAAAAGCAATACATACCTTTTTGTTTAAAGTGAGTAAAAATAAAGATGAGACTCTTTTTCTGTCCAAGTTCACAGAGCCCACGAATCCCAGCACAGGACACCAAGGGGACATGGAGCCCAGGTTAAGAGCCCTGTCCTGTGGGAAGGTGAATGGTGGAGACCGATTTTGCAGGGGGAAGGGAGGTGGTGGTGGAGGGAGGGCTGAGGGGCGAGCATGCCCAGCCCTGGATACCAGAAGGAAAGGTATCAGTAACTGTGGCTGATCTCTTTTACCTCAATTCTGCCATCCCAGTACTAACAACGCCTGCAGCCGTAGCCCTGTGGAATCGGATCCCCTCAGATCTCAGACGCTAAGCAGGGTCAGGCCTGGTTAGTACCTGGATGGGAGACCGCCTGGGAACACCAGAAGCTGTAGGCTTGGGAGAAGGACCTGGCAACCCCCTCCCAAAAATCAATCTGCCACTGAAAACCCTATGAACAGCAGAGAAGCACTGACAATAGTGTTTCCCCTGTTGTACAGAGGGTTGCTATGAGTCGGATACAGACTCGAAGGCACCTAACGACAACAGTACTAACAACACGCCATCTTCTAAACCACATCTGGGGAGTCAGGGAGGGGCACAAATAAGAAGGTTCTCCTTCTTGGCTAAGTGGTTAGACGGTTTATCTTCTTTCACACCAGGAAAAACATGAAAGCCTTTAAAGTATGTCTTTCATTGTTTTTCCTTGAAGAAACACAAGTGTTAACCGAAACAATGTCATTTAGTCCTTGTTCAAATGTTTTCCAAAAAAAGGGCCCTGGGTTCCTGGCAAGGAAGGCTAATGATTCCAACTGAGAATCCTGTAGTCTCTTATGCAGTGGGAAGAGTTTACAGCTCCCCATGAGTAAGGACACTTTGCAGTTGAAGCCAGCTCTCACAAAGTACCTTTTTCCTTTTATCCTGTGGGTCTGGATGATGTTGTTGTTGTTAGGTGCCATCAAGTCAGTGTCTAACTCATAGTGACCCTACATACTGTACCGTGGATGAAACACTATTGTCAGTGCTTCTCTGCTATTCATGGGATTTTCAATGGCAGATTGATTTTTGGGAGTGGGTTGCTGGGTCCTACTCCCAAGCCTGTAGTATCTGGTGTTCCCTGGCAGTCTCCCATCCAAATACTAACTAGGTTCAACCCTGCTTAGCTGCCAAGAGCCGGAAGGATTGGATGCCACAGTGCTATGGCTGCAAAGTGTGGGTCTGGATAGTCCTCCTTTAAAGCAAAGTCCCAAGGAAGAAGTGTCCAGAGCAATCCCTCATACCCAAGTCCTACAAACCAATCTGAAGCGACCTCTCACACATCTCTCCATGGCCCGAGTTTTATGAATAAAAACAACCACCACCTGTCTAAGAGGGCAAAAGCAATGGCCCCATCGTTCATGTCTGTCAAATGCATTGGATCTGATTTCCTTCTGAAACTCAGAGTCCTAAAAAAGAACCAGCCTGCTTGGCCAGGAGAGGTAAGGACAGACAGACAAAACATGCCGTGTGAGTCCTACAGACCCTCAGGATGGGCTCCTTGGATGCAATCTGGGTCAGAGACTGGGTGGTCTGGTGGAAGCTAGGGAAACAACCTGCATACGGCTGTGTTCTTAGGTCTTGGCCTGGTTCACAACAGGGTCTGGAATACAGACTATGCCACAGAGTTAATTTACATGAGATAAGAGCCTGGCCTTCTGCACCCCAAGCCAGCCAACCGTTGACTGATGGCTGCTACCAAGGAGTGGGTAACATCCCTGGCAAGGTCACTCTCAGGAGACAAGGGTGACTCTCTAGACAGAGGGAAGCTGTGAGTAGATAGCGCACTATGGCAGCAGGGATGGGGCACCTTACTGTGAGTGACTTATCACACTTGGATCATGATCACCTGGAAGGGAGTCAGGGAAAAGGCTCACAAAGTCTAGAAGTCTTCTGTGTCCCCAGTCTGTGGGCTGTGGCCCCACAGTGGTCCATGTGTGTTAGGGATGGGGCTGCACGCCAGGAGGTGATTGGCAGGCAAGAGAGCAAAGCTGCATCTGGACCTAGAGCCTCATCATCACTCAGACCATCCTGCAACCATCCCACACCCCATGGAATATCTGTCTTTCATGAACCTCTCCCTGGCGTCAAAAGGTTGGGGACCACTATTCTACATGGTACCTCCCCTCTCATTGCATTTTCAATGAACTATGATTTATGGGCAGCACATGTCAAACCATAGGCTCTGGGGGACAAAGGAGAAGGATCAGCTCTTCTCAGCCATAGCTGTCTTTGATGTCTCATCTGTGAGAGTAAGCATTCTGATTCACCTCACGAAGTGGGATGGTGGAAGAGATGCTAGTGAGAGGATGTGTGTGCAAGATAAGGCAAGCCTGCGTTGGGGGAAGACTCCCTGCAGAAAATGAAGCAACTCTACAGCTTTGGAATTTGGTTTTTCTCCCATCAATAAGTCTGCTCTGTTATACGTGAGTCTAGTATTTGGTGATAAGAGACCAGCGACATAGTCACATGGAATAAACTGCAAAATTCTTAGCAAAGAAAGAGCACGTGGTTCCCTGCTGATAAACAGGAGGGATCTAGTGGCTACATTCTCTTGATAAGTCCCTTGCTTGGGTCCAATAGAAGGATGACAGTCTTATCATTACGACTCACCTAGAAAGACTGACACAGAAAACCTCTTATGGTTGGCTGTATTTGGAAGCCAAGGGAGAGTACTACTTAATAGAGTTTTATTAGATAAACAGTGAGGGAGACCCAGGTTTTCTGGGAATCTTCGGAGGGAGGCTGTCTGTTCATCCACCACCAGCCCCTTCTGCAGGTGCCATGGTTACTGTCTCAGTCCTCTTTCCAAGCCCTTCTCAGGGTCCCCATTCTACCACCCAGAAAACGGAAGTTAGAACATCTAGGTCAGGATCTGCTCAGCAGCGGGAGGGTTGTCTCTGCAACATGCTCTTTGTTGGGATGGATTTCTGCTACTCATGTGAGCTGGCAGGACCCTGAAAAACTCCCTCAGCATTTGGAGCCTTCCCAACAAAGGAAAAGGATCAGTTCTTTGGCTGGTAGATCCTCTATCCCAGCCCCCACTTAGGAAACCACACATCAGAGCCTCCCTGCAATAGGATAGAATTCTTAAAGTCATTCCCACCTACAGATTGGCTAGGTTCTCCAAGCTGCAATGGCTATTGAAAGAGGCACAGGCCCTGAGTCAAATTGCTAGAACCCTGGACTCAAGAGTTACCCCCTGGGAGTTTTTCTTGCCTCTGCTATTCAACTTTCTTTTAGATCACACATACATGACCCAAATGCCTGCATATCAGCTGCTTGTTCTGTTCCAGCAATGCCATGGCTCCAAGTGCATACATAAACCCCACCCATCTGTAAGAACTTGTGTGCTGGGTTTGGTTTGTAAGATAGCTGAGGAGGTGTCATGGAGTCACGGGCTAGGTTCACCTCTGGGCTGGGATGGAGCCATGGCTCCTAAGAAATGCAGAGTTCTAGCTGCATGGTGAGGCTCGGCCCACCTTGCTCTCAGGATGATGCAGGGCTCAGGGAGGTCATTCTCTTTACCTGGGACAAACCTGGAGACATGACCCTCATCTGCCTTTAGTATTATCCTCAAGGAAAGGGGAAACAGAGCTCTTGGTCCTACACTTGGCTCCCGGGTTTGTTCCAAAGAAGAAGCCCTTCTGCATGTGCAGTGCACTGTGATGCTTGCAGAGAAGGGGAAAGAAATAAGATACAGGTAACTGCAACAGGAAATAATGTTGCCAGAGTCACGGAGAATGTTGAGTGTCTGGCAAAAGATAGAACAAAAGTATTCCCAGGCAGTTAATGAGAAGAAGCCTCTGTGTCAGAGTGATTTAACACTCTTGCTGGAAATTACAGAGTAAATCCATCAACTTAGAGTCTTTAAGAAAGGAGTTCTAGGAGACAGCATCTGTGCCTCTGCCATTGCCCCTCTTCCCAATGCTCCTGCCCACCTCCAGCTGCCACTGTCTCTATTTGTGTTTCTGAAGGCCTTTGGCCAGAATGAGACAAGGCTGCCATCTGTCACAAAGTAGACATGCCCCATACCCATTCAGCCTTATAGTGGTCCTCAACAGAGTCTTAGGAGTTGGTGTTCAAACACCACAGCTCCGTTACCATATTCAGATGCAGTCAATCTGTGGGGTTCGTGGCCACTATTCCCTAGCGTCTCCCTGCAGGACACAGCTCCGCCTGCTGTCTCAGTAGTGGTAGCTGTGTCTGACCCCCTGCTTGACAGGCTCTCTGTACTCACACCCTCTGCCTCTACTGTGACTTCAGGGCTCCTCCTGTATCAGGAAGCAGAGTTGATTTCCCCACTCTTTGAATCTGGCCTGGTTGATCTGGTGACTTGACTTGGGCCAAGAGAATGTAGTAAAAGTGACAAAACACCAGCTCTGAAACCAGGCCTCGGGAGGCCTTGTGAGCAGTTATTCTGGGTTTCAGGCTCCCCTCCTGGAGGACGAGAGACCATGGGGAAGAGAGTGGGACAAGCCCCCTAACAAGGCACATGTCAGAAACAGAGGCTCCTGGCCAATTGGAAGTTGGCTGCAGATACCAGAAGACCCAAGCGGCTGAGCCCAGCCTGCACAGCCAAGCCACAGAATCAGGAGCCAGACAAAAGGTGCTTGTGTTTTGATACACAGTTCTGGGGGGATGTGTCATATAGTGGTAAGTAACTGACATGCTGGTGTCACGGGGCACCCTCATCCGCAGGCCTCCCTGGTAAGACCTCCTTACTCCTCACCTTTGCTTCTGCAATTCTCACATAAAGCAATAGCACTCAGATCCCTGTCTCGGGGCCTGCTTCTAGGGGAACTCAAACTCAGACCATGCAGAGTGCCTCCTCCCTCATGCCTCAGGAGAACTGCATATTGCATCATCATGCTGATCCCAGGGAATTACATAGCTTGTTAGCATGCTCCCACCTGGCCTGAGAGCACCCTGGTGCACCAGTGTGGTCCCACTCACTTCCACCAAGCCAGGTACATCCACAGCAAAGGCTCTATCAATATTTGCCAGCAATGATGACTATATGAGGCTGGGATTTAGCTCAGTCTAAAGAGTCCTTGAGAAGGACCTGGCAACCCCCTCCCCCAAAAAATCAATCTGCCATTGAAAACCCTATGAACAGCAGAGAAGCACTGACAATAGTGTTTCCTCTGTTGTACAGAGGGTCGCTATGAGTCGGATACTGACTTGATGGCACCTGACAACAACAACAACAACAAAGAGTGCTTGCTCTGTAGGCTTTGGTGCCCTGGGATTGATCCCTAGCACTGCAAAAAACAGAAGAAGGACTCAGCAGCCCACTCCCAAAACAATCAGCCACTGAAAACCCTATGAAAAGCAGAGAAGCACTGACACAGTGCCAGGCATGGCACAGTCTCGGGGAGTGTTTCCTTCTGTTGTACGTAGGGTTGTTATGAGTTGGACTCAACTTACAGCACCTAACAACAACAAGAGTGACATTATGAATATACTAGTACTGTGTCACCTCTTGTCAGGTGAGTAAAGCTGAGTCTCTGCGAGGCATACTGCCTTCAATACCTCTTCTAGGGTGTGAATGTCTCACGCTCACCATTCACTGCTGATCACTAAGCCTGGAGCCTCAATCCCGCCCTCAGCCAGGTAACTCCCATAGGAGTCCCACCCACTCCCCTTTGGTATGCTCTGGAAGTGTCTGGAGAAGCATCTGCTGTGTCCTCTTAGGGAACCACATCAGAGCCAGAGTGTTGGACGTGTTGTGAAGAGAGGGATGAGCAATGCTCTGCTCTCCTTGAGAAAGCCCCATCCACTGCAGTGTTCTGCCCTTCTTTCAAGAACACACCACTGAGGCTGGGCATAGCCTGGCACCTCAGTGGTGGCGCAAGCCTGTAATCCCAGTGACTCAGGAGGCAGAGGCAGGAGGATCACAAGTTTGATGCCAAAGGCAGCCTGTACAACAGTGACACCTTGTCCCAAGATACAACAAATTAAAAAGCCGTTGGCGGTGCAGCTCAGTGGTAGAGCTTGTAGAACACTTGCAAAGTATGCACAACGCCCTGGGTTCAGCCTCCCAGTGCTAGGGGGAAAAAAAAAAAAAGCAAGCAAGCAAGAAAAAAGAAACAAAAAGGAGTAACCACAAAAGTCAGCTGTTCCCAACCCACAAACTTCTTTTATATTACTCTTTTCAGAAATGGTACAGGCAGTGAAGGAAAAAAAAAATAATCACGTGGCTGATGTTCTCTGGCAAGGGCAAAGGTTTTCCAAGCTTCTGATCAGCTCCCGCTCACCCTCCCTCATAAAATGATAGTAATAATTATTGTGCATATTCTGAGATCTGATCTGCACCCTTTCCACAGTTTTAGAGGGCCACAAAATCAGATGGAAGTTAGAACCACACGCAGATTGGTTTGGGGTTTGGGCTTGGCTCTCCACTGTGGATCCACACTCAATTCCAATCTGCATCTGATTTTGTAGCCCTCCAAAACTGTTGAAATGGTGTGGGTTAGATTGGAGATTAGATGATGATGTAGTCATTACAGTTGGGGAAACTGTTGACATGGGGGCCAGAAGCTCAGGGCGGAGTCTGAGGTTCTCAAGGAGAACCCAGCCTACCTACTTAAAGAGTGTTCCGACTTGATGCAGGGCCTGGCCTGGCAGGACACGAGGCTCACGTCTCCACAGGGAAAAGCTACAGTATAGGCCTCCAGGCTAGGCTGGATGACACATGGAGAGAGGAGTGGGGAGACAAGGAAGCCAAATTTGATCATGGAATTTTTCCTTTTTTGTTTTTTTTGTGGTACTTGGGGGCTGACCCCAAGGCTTTCTGCATACTTTTTGCACATGCACTACCACTGCTGCACTCCCGGCCCCTTTGTTATTTTTTATCTTAATGCACAGTCCTGCTAAATTAAACACGCTGCCTCTAGCCTCGAACCTGGGATCATCCTGCCTCTGCCTCCCAAGTCACTGGGATTACAGGTGTGTGCCTTGATCGTGGATTTTTTAATTCATCCACTTCCCTTCCAAACTGGGCTTTTCCACAGAAGAAGACTTTATCCCCAGGTCCCCAGCCTCGGTGCTTCTGGCCCAGGGCCAACTGACACCCATACTAAGCAGCAATTGGAGTCAATGCACAGGAAGAAAGTAGAATGTAGAATCAGACCTTCCTGGCTTTAATTTCCCCCATAACATGAGCCCTCGAGCAAGATTTGCCTTCCTGAACCTCTCAGTGTAGTGACACTCACTTCTCGGTGGTAGTGAGAGGATTAAATGAATAATTCTAGCTCTCATCTACCGAATGCTTACTATATGCCAAGCACTTTTAGAAGCAGTTAAGTGTGTATAAAGTTATTAAATATTCTAAATAATCTTATAAGGGGCTGCAATTGTTTTCCTGTCTTACACAGGAATAGAGATATTAAGCAACGTGCCCAAAGTTATCCAGCTGGCAAGACACTAAGTGCTTTTCTGTTTACTGAGGACTCTGGAGGGCACCCAGAGCAGGGTAGGTGCTCAAAAAACAAGGCTCTTTTGCCCTTCATAAAACCAGAAAATCCTTACTTCTGCTGTGCAGTTGATGATTCAGACCACTTTTGAGGAGAACAATTTGTTTCCAACTCAATAGCTCTTGGGGTGGTCCTCCTCCAGAAGGCTGCTCTTTCATGGATGGAGCCTGCCATCTCCCAGCCAGCCAAAGTTTCTGGGAAACACACTTTACCCCACACCCAATCACCATGATAACAGCAGGACCAAGACGACAGCCGCAGGAAAATTGTATGTGACTACAAGATGGTTCTAACTTCACAAATATTCCACTATCCTTTTACTGCTCTTAAAGGTCTTTTTTGTTGTTGTTGTTGTTGTTGGAGTTGCCTAGCCAGGAGGTACTGAAATGTTCCACTGGGAACAGAAACAAATCCAAGATTTTTGAGCTCAACTGCCACAGTCTATTTTCCTTGTTCTTTATTTTAATCACATGTGATGCTTTCTTAGGTACTGTGAAGACTCAGACAGATAAAACATAGCTACATCCTTTTACAAATGGAATTTTCAGTCTTGTTTAACAGAAACCATCTAAATAGCTTCATTCCTATTCCTGAATATTTTGGAAATGCCATGTTTTAAAACTGGGTTCAAACTCATTAAAGATCATGGGCTTTTCATTGAAGAGTTCAGTGTCTTAAGTGACAGTAGATCCAACAGATCTCTCTATGGAGAGAAAAACAAAAACATCCAAGTAGGCTGTAGTGGCACACACCTATAATCCCAGCTACTCAGTAGGCTGAGAGGTGGGAGGATCACCAAACTGAGCCCTCCCTGGGCTACACAGTGAGACCCTGTCACAAAAATAAACCAAACAACAACAAAATAACAAAAAAAAAAAGCCAAAAACACCACAGCCACGAGCCCTGGTCACAGACAGCATTTCCTGGTTTGATCACAGGCCACTTTAGGTGACCTACTCCCTGATGTCTTTCCCTCTGTCTTCTAACATGGCTGCTCCTCAGTCTGCTGGGCGCCCAGCTGCCTCCCACAACAGCACCCTGTTCCTCTGCCTACCTGGTCATCAGGGGCATCTTCCCGATACCCTTTTGCTTCAACTTGCTGTATAGCAAGAGCATAGCTTGCACGAGATCTAAAGACAGCAAAAAAGGCAAAAATTGTATAGCAACTGCCCTGGTGAAGCCCTTGGGGAGGTACCATGGTAGAGAGTGACCCAGCATCTCTCATGAGTCCAACTGTGCCAAGAGTGCTGCTGCACTGAGACAAACAGCAGCTCCCCCACAGACTTATGTCAGGGGAATGGGATTTGCGATAGGTAGAAAGAGGGCCAGACTTGGAACTCAAACTGGAATGGGCTCTCATTGAGCAGAGGAGACCAAGTGCCCCCCACACCTCCACATACTGCCCCCGGCCCCCCAGCATCCGTAGCTGCATTCCTCTTAGCTGTGTGCACCCATGCTGGGACACTGCTCTACTCTACCAACTTCAAGATGAAGCCCCAGCTCACAGATGTGCCACAACCCTGCCTTATCTCTCACTGTGTCTTCCTAACCATCTCCCTCACTCCAGACGCCTGCTGTTCTTCACACGAGTCCAGCTCTGCGCTTCTGTGCATGTCTTCCCCTGCCTGGAGTGTCTGAGTCCTCTTCACTGCCCTCCGCATGGCTTCCTGGAGGCTGCTTCCTGTAAAATCCCATTTACCTCGCTTTCTGTACCAATGAGCCCAGACTGCACACAGACCAGGGAAGCAGGGCCCACCTAGGGTCCACTTCTGCAGCGGTGCCCAGAAATTGCTCAAATAAGAAAGGAGTATGCTTTGCGTCCCAGCAATAATAAATCAAGAGAGGTAAATGGTAACTGGGACAAACCTCTTCTGGTTTAAGGCACTAAACTGCCATCAACCAAATCCAGATCCTGGTTTCCACTCCAGCTGGATGGCTGTGCCTTCCCTCATGTTGTGCCTCACTCTAAAGAATGAACACTCCAAGTCTATGGGTAGCTGATGGAGCTGAAACCACAGGCTTGGATTTCTATCTCTACTTATCCCATTTTCAATGAATGTGCTTCTCTGATGGCTCTTGTGGGAACAGCTATGGGCCCAAGAGTATAATTAAGGTTTCTTTAGTGGAAGATTCAGCCAAAAAATTCCTGTGAGAGACTGGGGGTCCTCCAGGTAAATAGCTTATCCTAAGGACAGACTTGGAGGTTTGGTCTTAGGGTACCTCTTCTGAGGTTGAGAAAATGTCACCCAGTCTCCAGGGCTTCTGTCTGAGTTCTAGGAAGATACAGTTGCAAAAGAAGGGCTGAAATAACTCTGAAAGCTAAAAGGCGTCAGGATGAGGAACAGAGCTACCCTGCTCTTTCCATGCTGCAGTAGTCTGCACTACTGGTCCAATTCTTTACCCCTTCCTATAGTCACTCCCTTTGCTGTATAACATTGTAGTTCCTCTCACTAAAGGAACAGAAAATATTTTCCTGTCTCTTGGCTTTGGATTTGACTTGCTATGGCCCACAGAATAAGGCTTAAGTGATAGTGCCCCAGTTCTGAGCCTAGGCCTTAAGGGCCAGCTCATGCTTCTGCTTCAGGTAGAGCACCTTTGCCATGGTGTGAGAAGAATATTCCCATTTTTCTTCCACAGGGACAATTAAAGACACATGGAGCAGAGCTAACCTGGGCCATCAAAGCCCAGGGTCTAACCTCTACTGAGCCCGGATGCACAAACAAGTTAGCCAGGATCCAGGTGAGTCCAGCCAACCCTCAGCTGACCTATAGATCCATGAGAAGAAATGATTGCTGTTTATGCCACTGAGTTTTGGAGGTGGTTTGTTATGTAGCATTTTTGGGTGGTAACAGTGGACACGGCGTCTGGGGCCTGGTCACAGCACTAGTTACGCTGGCATTATCAATCACAGAGTCCACAGAGCAGATGTGGTTCTACTCACACTCTTAAAAGGCAGTAATGACAGCCAGGCAAGGTGGCATATGCCTATAATCCCAGTGATTTGGGAGGTGGAGGCAGAAGGATCAAAGTTC
>VMDO01031399.1:0-20143 GCA_007922755.1 Pedetes capensis
GGGGAAGAGAGCAGGGGAGAGGAAAAGACAAGCTGAAGGGAGAAGAAAAGAGCAATGAAAGACAGATGAGTACCTTCGTTGGTCTCTTGCTAATATTATGGCTGGGAAGGGGCACCTATGTAACCTCTTTATCCATCTCTGCAGTCACTTTATGCACCGCCACTGAGCTGCCCCACAGCCTGACTACCATTTAAGCCTCGACAGTACTCTTCATGTGGCTGGCAGGAAAGCATTTGAGAGGGAACCTGGGTAACTGAAAAACCCCAATAGGAGAAATGGCACCAAGAAAAACACCATCAAGGGATAAATGGCAGGAGACTTCTGCATTTTTGACACAACGTGTCCCTGAGTCACAATAACAACATGGGACCAACTCCACCACAGCCAAGTGCTAGCGAATCAGATGTCCCTGAACTTACACAATATTTGCATCTGAATTTTGTTTTGGTTTGCTTTCCTTGAGATTTCAAGAAAACATTAAGATCTCTGCCAACTCTTTGCAGGCACAATGCTAACTGTCAGAAACATAGGGATGAAGAAGACCTAACAGCAGTGCTCACCCAGCACACTGCCCAGCCAAGAGGACGAGGCAGAGGGTCCATAATCAGCAAGTGTCCCCAGGACTTCACCATCTTTCCAGCCTCCTGAAGTGACCTGGCTGTCTAGTGTCTGTGCTACCATTGTGACGTTTCACAAGGAAGTGCATCTGCTACATGTCACCTGAACACAGGTGTAACGACATAGTCATGCATGTCACTCTGAGCCCTTCTGCAATTTCAGTTCAAGTTAAACACAAAACAAGGTGTGACCATGTAGTCTCAGAAGCCCAGCCAAGTTTCACCATCTCTAATCAAAGATCCTGTCACAAATTCTTAAAATGCTAAGAGTGGTCCCTCCTCCTCCTCCTCTTCATTCCTTCCAAGAGTACAGAATAAAAAAGGTAGTAGGCAGGAGCATGCAAGGTAACACTGAAATTCCACAGGCGGCACTGTCCCCACCATCAAAGTCCCAGATTACACTAAAGATGGTGTTCCATCATGAAGGAACACCCGGAGCAACAGTGGCGGGAAAGATGGCTTTCTGAGAGCCAAGCACAGCATGAGGAAAGGTACCTGGAAGATGCTCACTAATTTGTGGCAAGGCAGTGCCTGCCACAAGCCAGCTGTCAGGACAGATCATCTCAGGCCAACTCTGAGACAGAATTCGGGGATCTTGTACATCCTATACTGAGACACAGGGCATGGCAATGGACCTGTGTCATCAAGCGGGGTGTTGTGTTTGGTTAAAATCAGATGAAAATGGCATGGAAGACTTTTTGCAATATTTCAATTTAGGAGCTGCAATTTTAAAATTCTGAAACTTAGCATTAAGTCCCAGGCATCAAACAAACCATTATACCCTGGTGTCAGGGTAGTGAAGAGTCTCAATACTCATTTTTGAGATCCTTATCATAAATGATCCCTAAACTGTGTATAAAACAGAAAGAAAAGTCCTGGTCCCTACAGACCCCTCCCCCATCCTCAAAACCTGCAGTCAGAGGAGATCCCCCAGACTCAGACTCACTCTGTCTTTATCATCAGCCACATCACAGAGGGTGTCGTCCAGGTCTAGGATTCCTCCATCTCCGTGCTCCAAGCGATGCACCTGGATCCAGTAGTTTGGATCCTACACAAAAGAACAGAAATATTGAATTGAATACAACAAGTTAAGCATCACCAAAAGAGAATTCAACAATTTAAACTGTAATAATTTCCTGACAATGAAAAGGAGTCCACCCCATCAACAATATTGCAACTGATTAAAAATGTAGGCAGTTCCTTAAGCTTGGTGTTCAGTCAATTATCCTTCTCTTTAATGACACAGTCACTCATACATACTCTTTCCTGTGCCTCAGATGCTAATACATTGCTACAATAGGAGTTGCAGAAATCAGCAAAACTCACTGTGTAAGAACTACTGATTGCTTTAAAGGAGATCAGATTTCCCATTGTCCAGTATATGAATAACTTAAGACTCCCCTCAATACAATCGACAAAAATGTTCTAACAAGCAAGCAGCACATACTGTGCATCTGAAAAACTCATATATTTGCTAATCAGCAAAAAGTATGTTGCACACCCTGGTAGCTCAGGCACACAGGTCTGAAGAAACTGACAACAGAGGCTGCTGACAAAACCATAACAGAGCAGAGCTAGCTCAGAAGCTCATGCGTAGTTTGAGCCTCTTTTTACATATACATGAGTAAGGCAAAATTACATACACATGAGTAAGTACATATTTATAAATCTAAAAAGCACCCACCAAAATGTGCAGTGGTTGTTGTGAGAAGTGAGATTGAGGAGAAAGGAGAAAAAGGACATCATTTAAAACTTTATATGGCCTATTTATAAACACATACAAACTCATTTCCAAATTGTTTGAAGACAGAACATAGTTATCTCTGAGCATCCACAATCACTCTCATTTACATACTCAAATGGAAATATAAGAAATAGTGTGTTCTGCGATTTGCTACTGCTTTCCCTGCAACACAGCACTGATATCAAAAAGTTCCATTTATGCTCCATTTTTTCCAGTCTAAGATGGAACGTTTGGTATACTTTTATTGAAGAAAAACTGGGAAGACGACGAAAGAATAAACGAATGACCAACCAGGCACTGTGGCGCAGGCCTGTAATCCCAGTGACTTGGGAGACGGAGGCAGGAGGATCACAAGTTCGAGACCAGAGACAGTCTGTATAGTGTATAGTTTACCACAACTCTGTTTCAAAAAAAAAAAAAAAAAAAAAAAAAAAAAAAGACCTGGGTGTGCAGTTCAGTGGCAAAGCATGGAAGCATGAGGCCCTGGGTTCAACCCCCAGTACTGGGAAAAAAAAAAAAGAGTGAATGAATGATAGTTATACTACAGATCCCTCCTCATTCTATGGACAAAGACCCTCCAGGACCAGGGCCAGGGGAGCCACATTTTTAAGACAATCTCCAAGCAAAATTCTAACAAAGACATACCAGAGAGCCACTCAATGGGACACTTTTTTTTTTTTCCTGGTACTGGGGGTTGAACCCAGGGCCTTGCACTTGCACGCTTTTGCAAGTGCTGGACTACTGAGCTGCACCCCCAGCCCATTTTTTTACTTTCTTGAGACAGGGTCTCACTAAATTACGCAGACTGCCCCTGGTCTCGAACTTGCAGTCCTCCTGCCTCTGCCCCCCAAACTGCTGTGATTACAGGCATGCGCCACGCACCCAACTCTAGTGGAACACTTCTTATAAAAAAAAATGCAGAATTACTAATCCTTGGCATTTTTTAACCAGCAGAAAAAGCAGCTCAGACCTTAACATTCAAAATCATCATTCTGGTGTTCTGAGATTTGCTACTGTTTTCCCTGTCACACAGAATTGCTACCAAAAAGTTCCATTAACACTCCATTTTTTCCAGTCTAAAATGGGATAGCTGGCACACTTTTTCCTTGAAGAAAAAGTGGGAAGGTGACAAAAGAAAGTGGCACACACCCTGTGAGCCCAGCAACTCGGAGATGGAGGCAAGAGGATGGCGTGTCCATAGCCAGAGGCAACCTGTGTGCTTTAGACCCTACCTCAAAATAAAAAACTAATAAATGGACTGGGGTGTAGTTCAGTGGTAGAGCACTTGAAAAAGTATGTGCAAGGCCCTGGGTTCAACCAAAAAAAAAAAAATTGAAAGTTATCAAACACTACCATGAAAAGTACCACACAAATAACCATCGGTTACTCTGCCTCCTCATCTTTCTAGACCTCTGTGAAGGGAACTGTTCATTCAGAACACAAAGAGTAAGACAAGCACATGAGTGCGCACACACACACACCCTGGCTTCCTCCTTGTCTGATTCCCTGACTCCAGCATCAAAGGAAGTCCTTAGCAGCCCACTCCTATGAGTGCTTTGAAATTTTTCATTTCTAGACTCATTGAGCTGACAAAGAAGAAAGTTCCCAAACAAACTATACTCCCAGTTCCTTACATGACCTAACCAAATGGTATTAAGTGTCCAAGAGAAACTAACACTACCTAATGTCCTCAGGCAGAAAAGGAAAAGGTGTCCCTTGGCCCTCATTCCCCAGCCACTTAACAGGTACATCCTTCCCATGTCCCCACCAAGCAAGCTCTAGTGGGAATTAGACAACTTAAAATGTTGTTGCTGTTGGGTGCCATTGAACTGGGTCCGACTCACAGTGACCCTATGCACAACTGAACAAAACACTCCTTGACACTGTGCCAGGAACACAACCATTTTATGTTTAAGCCCAGTGTTGCAGGCACTGTATTAATCCATCTGGTTGAGGGTCTTCCTTTTTTCACTGACTCACCACTCTCCCAAACATGTTCTTCTCTAAGGATTGGTCCCTCCTGACTACATGTCCAAAATACATAAGATGCAGTCTAGCCATCCTTGCTTCCAGGGAGCACTGTGGTTGCACTTCTTCTAGGATCGATCTGTTGGTTCTTTTGGCAAGTACCACCACTTGTCTGTTAGTTTGTTATGGTGGGGGAGGGGGTGTGTGTTGCTGTGAGGCTATGCCACTGGTATTTCAAATAACAGCAAGGCCACACATTGTTAGACAGGTTTCAGCTGAGCTTCCAGATTAAGACAGACTAAGCAGAAGGACTCGGCAGCCCATTCCTGAAACACACTCACGAAAACCCTATGAATAGCAGAGAAACACTGTCAACTTAAACAGCAACTTCCATTTCTAAATCCCTTTGTATATGCACAAGCAGACTGGCCTAGAAAAACTGCTCCTCAAGCTCCCTAAACCCTTTACCCCACCATATGGATAATTTTCTTCAGTTTTTAAACAACACTGTAGCCATCCCTGTAAAGTACCATATATTTTCTGATCTAATCTGCACAGAATCTAATCTGCACTCAGGTTTTGATGATTTCTTAAACAGAAAAAAGTTAGTTCACAATTCTAATCCACTCTTTTCCTTCAACCACTCCTTGGCCATGTTGTTGTTGTTAGGTGCCATCGAGTCGGTATTCGACTCATAGCGACCCACATAGGGTTTTCAATGGCTGACTGTTTCGGGATTGCCTTGGGAGTGGATTGCCAGGTCCTTCTCCCATTTTTGCGGTGCTGGCAATTGAACTCGGGACCTCAGAGACTGCAGTGCAGTGCTCTACCAACTGAGCTAAATCCCAGCTCCTTGGCCATAGGGTGACTAAATAAATATGATAGTGAAGTGATGAGAGCACTGGTAACATTTCAGTTATGAGTGATGGTAAGTGTGATGAATAATGTTGTTGTTGTTAGGTGCTGTCGAGTCTGGTCCAACTTATAGCAACCCTCACAGGGCTTTCAATACCCTATTGTTTTGGGAGTGGGCTGCTGCATCCTTCTCCCATTTTTGCAGTGCTAGGGATTGAACCCCAGGCCTCAAAGAACACAGAATAGCACTCCACTAAATGAGCTAAACTCCAGCCCCTGGAAATTAGTAAACTATAATAATAATAAATAAGATGAACTATTGCATTGCATTATTTTTTACAATGTGTATAGTAGCTCTATAATTTTCCCAAAAATCAGCTCTCAACCAAGAATCTAATCCTCACACAACTCTAATCTGCAGCTGACTTTTTAGCCCTCTAAAACTGTTGAAAGGGTATGGGTTAGATTCAGGATTATATAGTAAATCCCCATCGAAAGACTTTCTCAATCTCCTAACGTCACCCTCCAGGACTGACCACACTCCACAGACTCCCCAGGCCCTCTCTTTTGCAGCCTGCATGAAGCCCTGCATGACCACAGCTGCCACACAGTGCCAGGGCCTCAATGTGATTCCTGTGTCCTCCCCTGGCAGGCACCCCACCCACTCAAGATTTCTCAGGCACCCTCTTCTCCAAGACCTCTGCCTGACCATCACATCTAAGACAGACTAGAAGCCTATCTCCAGCCCATTGCTAATGTTTCTAAAAATCCTAATTGTGCAGAACAGTAGTCAGATGTCAAGACTGAGGGTTTAAAAAAGCTGCTAATGCTTTATTTTCACACATGCTAAAATCACAGTACAGAACCTCTGCTGTTTTCACCTCCAGTTGTTGTTGTTAGGTACCATCGAGTCGGTATCCGACTCATAGCAACCCTGTGTACAACAGGTGAAACACTATTGTCAGTGTTTCTTTGCTATTCATAGGGCTTTCAATGGCAGATTGATTTTTGGGAGTGGGTTGCCGGGTCTGTCTCCCAAGCCTACAGCACTTGGTGTTCCCAGGCGGTCTCCCATCCAGGTACTAACTAGGCCCCACCCTGCTTAGCTTCCAAGATCCGACGGGATGAGAAGCCACAATGCTACAGCTGCAGGCTCCCCTCTAGTTACCACATCCATTTGCTGATCCTCCTGACAACAAAAACTTGTAAAGAATTGTCTGCCTTGTTGCCTCAGATTCATCTCCTCCCCTAACCCCTTTACAGTCAGGCCTTCTCCCCACCACACTCCCAAGACTGCTTGTCAGGTCAACAGCTCCACGTTGCTAAACGCAACAGTCCTTTCTCAAGCCTCGTTTTCCAAGGCCTGTCAGCAGAATCTGATGGCCGTCATCACTCCTTCCTCTTTGAAACACTCCATAAACTGGTTTATAGCACTCCAACTTGCTGACCAAGGCTTTTCAAATTTTGAGACTTCACTGTTGACTCCTGTCTCTGGAGGGGCCTGATTTGACAGTCAGCTATGCCACCTGGTCATGATGACATCACGCCAACGCATATACCAATCAGGCTGCTACTTACTAAATGCCCCTCCAGAAACATGTGCTGAATGGAAGAGACTTTCTGAAGAGATGGGATGAGGTCATTAGTCATCCCAACAAAGCACACTTCATTTAAAAATAAAAATCAGATGTGAGTCGGGCATATAAAAATGACCTGCTCTCACCAGGGTATAAAAACCAGGAAGGATATTTTTGCCACTGAAATATATATCTCCTTGGAATAGTAGTCTCTCAGGAGATTTTAACTGGCAGCTTTCATCAACCTAATTCTCCTTCAATAAACAGAGGACATGCAGTATTTTTGAGGACCCAACAGTGGAAAAGTTGGAACAAACTTACTGATTCTACTTTGTGGTAGTGTGCACTTAAAAGTTTGAGTAATAATAGTAGAAATTCTTGCTGTCCTGCCTATAGAAACTTAGAAATGTAACTGATATGCCAAAAGCATGTCACTACTTTTTGTACTGCCAAAAAAATACTGTTGTTGTTTTGTTAGGTGCCATTAGGTCAAGTCCAACTCATAGCGACCCTCATAGGGTTTTCAATGGCTGATTGTTTCAGGATTGCTTTGGGAATGGATTCCACATCGTTCTCCCCCCCGCCAAAAAAATACTAATCACAATAATGTACTAGGTTAAAAAAATAAAGAATTGGATTATTTTTAGAAAGGACCAAGGTATCTCATTTATATATTCGTTTAAAAATAATGAAAGACTTAGACAACAATAATAATAAAGTCAAGTATGGTGGTTAGTACCTGTGGCCCCAGCTACTTAGAAGGCTAAGGTAGGAAGATGGCTTGAGCTCAAGAATTCAAGGCCGGCCTAAACAACACAGCAAGACTGTCTCTTAAATAATTAAAAACTTTGCCAGGTGTGCTGGGTCACCCTTATAATCCTACCACTCAGGAGGCTAGGACAGAAGGTCAAGAGTTCAAGGGCAGCCTGAGCTCCATAGCAAGTATGAGGTCAGACTGAGCCACACAGTGAGACACATATGACAACTAAAAACCCATCACACCTGAGAATGAATAAGTAACAAAGTTTATCATCATGTGGCTGGAGAAAAGCCTGTCAACGAGCAAATGTCCTGGTTAAGTACGCTGGACTGAGGGGTAGGTCCAAGCCCTGAGAAGGACTCTGGAAAACAAGCCACATAAAGAGTTACTTCTTACCCAGATATAGAACACGGCCTGGGACCTGGCCTAGTGCTGGAAGAACAGGGGTAGAAGAAGTATTTCTAAAATTAAGCTAGGATGAAAGCATAGGTTACTTTACAAGATGCAAGCTGCAAGGAATGCCAATATCCACTCTATTCCAGGACACAGTAAGAGAAGACAGTGCTGGCAAAATCTTAACAAAAGACTGGCTCCTATTCCACCTTCCAGAAATCTCTCCTGTTCTGTAAAGAGCATCATCACATTACGCAGCAAGTTAATGACTTGTGTGAGCTGTGAATCTATAAAGAATAGCCCCATCTGCACATTTCAAGGTAAGTATTGCAGCCAGGCACGGTGACTCACACCTGTAATCCTAGCAACTGAGGAAGTGGAGGCAGGAAGATCACAAGTTTGAGGCCAGAGACAGCCTGTGTAACTTAGCAAGACCCTGTCTCAAAACAAAAAGTCATCACAAATGGGCTGAGCATGCAGCTCCATGGTACAGCATTTGCAAAGCATGCATAAGTCCCTGGGTTCAACCCCTAATACTACCAAAATAGGAAAGAAAAAAAAGTATTTCCAACTACACCCTCTTTTTGTATGAACCACGCAACAGGCAATATCCTGCCAAATTTGCAAATGGGAATGTACGTGTAAATGTAAAACTAGACAACGATCATCAAAAAGCCATGTAGATCAAAGTGTTGAGTATTTATTAACTCTGGGAAAAGCACTCAATGAAGGCCAAGCAACAAGCAACCTCAATGTCAGAAATGAAGTTACCAGAAGAAACCCAAGGAGTTGGAGCAGGGTAAACCACATGTGAGAAGATTCAACCTGCAAAGTCTTAGCGAGTTCAGAGGAGGGAAAGGCCCTTCTACAAGCAAAGTTTAGGAGAGGCTTGTGAGAACATCTCGGCAGAATCAGACCCTAATAAACAGGAGGTAGGACGAGGGAACCTCAGTGCGTTCTGACGCAGAGGCATGGAGGAGCAGCAGAGCTTCTTAGAAAGCTTTGTGGACAGACACCAGCTAAAAGACATCAACAGAAGATGAAAACATCACATCAGACAGATGCACATTTATTCTGATTTCCTCCTGTTGAGCCCACCAGAACTACAACAAATGTGTGGGGGGGGGGGGTTGCAAGGCATGGGTCCCACAAAGACAAAGCCACCAGAAAAAAGCGAGCATGGCATGGTCTTTGGATGCTGGGAAGCAGACGGCCAGGTGGCAGAACTACAAGGACCCCAAGGAGGCTATGGGGAAAGCCAGGACACAGTGCGAGCTCCTGCAGAGTCCCTGAGAACAGGACCTGGAAGGACCCCGTGCCTCAGACCACAGGCGAGAAGATGGGGATGCCCAGACTGGCTGAGCTGCATGGACTCCACACCACATGGTGGCTGCCCCTCCACCACACTCACTGCAGGCTTCTCTCTAAAGAGAGTACACAGTGCCTGGTACTGGGACGTTCAGGGTAAGAACTGCAGAGCCTGATGCCGGAGACAGAGGCGGTAAGGGAATGCTTGTGTGCTGAACACCAAGACACCGCCCTCTGTTCCCACTTGTCCCACAATGGTGGCAGCTGAGTGAGCCTTGGGCCTTCCCAGGCAAGGCCTTGAGAGGTCTTCCTGGGCCTCTCACCACCCAAAGAGGAAAGGCCAGGGCATCTGGCCCAGCCTCAGGACCCTCCTGGGAAGTTCATGCGTTGAGCCCTTGGCTGAACTCAGTGCTCTCAAGCTCCATGACTGTCCCTTCAGCCAGGGCCAACAACCCAGACAAACTTCTCGGCCAGAGGGAGGGAAGAGAGACTAAGACAAACACAAGCACAACTTGAAAGGCCCAGAGATTGCACAGGAAGATGCCATTCAAACCGTCAGCGACACCCTCATGGGACCGGGGACGGAGCACCCAGAGTGCAGAGCGGGTGGAGAAGGGAGGGAAGGAAGACAGGAAGAAAGTGTGAGAGGGAATTTTTAAAAAGTGGGGGAAGCATCTGGAGATTAAAATACTAAAAAGGAAAAGCTAAACAGGAGAGTGGAGAGGAGTTGAAAATCTCTCCCCCAGAACATAAAGGAAAAAGAAAGAAAATACAACAGAAAGGTAATAAAAGTACAAGACCAGTCAAGTCAGTCAAGCAGCTGAATAAGAGAGGTTCTAAAAAATAAAACAGGGAAGACAAAAAAAAACAACAACAAAAAGTTAGTTCCCCAGAATGACCTGTGTTTTCATGTTAAAAGTTGCACAGAAAACACAACACAACCCAGGAGACATACGTACACCAAGGCACCCCAGAACGCAGGGGCTCAGCATCCAGACAACCGGAGAATGCTTCTCAGCAAGGCGGGCAGTGCAGGGAAGGCATGAGGTTTAATTCTGGACAGGCAGGCATGGAGAGACCCAGAGACCCTGCTTATGGGAAGAAAGGGGGAGAAGGAGCTGAGCCCACAGAGGCTTGGAAGCATGGCAGAGGGGAAGAGGAACAGAAAGGGAAAGAGTGTCTGTGGGGGAAAGCTGGCACAGAAACAGAGGCAGAAAAGAAAGGAAGTCTGAACTTAGCTGACCTAGGGGCTGCACAGCAGAAATCTCAGCATTTCTCACCATAAAATCGTGGCGCTAAACCCGGGAACCATCTAGAAAATGTCCCACCCAGGCATGCTGCTTTGGGAAATACGAGTCTCTACATTTTCCTTTCCCTTGGAATTCACAGCAAGTTTTCCTATTGTCTGTGGCACAGTGAGGTTTGGGCAGAACACCATGAAGGAAGCTCATTGAAAAATATGTGTAGTGAGATTTGGGTCAAAGACACAGACCAGGGTAGAGCTCACTTTCCCTTTAAGACTAGGGTCCCTTTAAGACTAGGTGGCTACCTAAGAGGATCAAGGGAAGAACACCAGGCCAAGTGCAACTGCATCAGAGCTTGGGCCTCAGGACATCACAGCAGGAGGCAGTGGAAAGTGCTAGGATCTACTGGACCCCTCCATCCACTGTCCTACTCCATGCGGGCTTCAGGAGGCATGGGAGAGCAGACTTACAGCAGAGATTGGTGTCAGCTGGGCCCTGGGGTATGTGGAGCTAACCTGCCCAGAATAAACTCCAGCAGAGGAACTTTATGCCTGTAGCCCATACCACTGTGGCATCCGATCCTGTCAGATCCTGGAAGCTAAGAGGGTCAGGTATGGTTAATACTTGGATGGAAGATGGCCTGGGAACACCAGGGGTGCAGGCTTGGGAGAAGGACCTGGCAACCCACTCCCAAAAAACAATCAGCCATTGAAAACCCTATGAATAGCAGAGAAGCACTGACAATACTGTTTTACCTGTTGTAGCCTGTTGTACGTAGGGTCACTATGAGTGGGACACTGACTCAACAGCACCTAACAACAAGATGAACTTTGTTCAGTGCCACCTTGTACTAGCAAGCAGGGAAATAAAGGTATTTGAACCAGCTCTGACCCCAAACCACTCTCCTTGACCAACTGGTGAGCAACACAAAAAACAGAAAGGGGTATATATCCCCAAGTCCCTGTATTTCCCCAAGTCTTTGCTCTCTGCAATGGGTGCAAAGCCCAAGGAGACACAGAAAGAAGTATGGATTGGCAGAGGTTACACTTTTTTAATTAAGATTTTAGGTTTTTTGGGTTTTTTGCAGTACTGGGGGTTGTACCCAGGGCCTCATGCTTGCATGTTCTGCAAGTGCTGGACCACTGAGCTGCACCCACAGCCCATTTTTTACTTTTTGAGACAGGGTCTCACTAAGTTACACAGACTGCCTCTGGTCTCAAACTTGTGATCCTTCTGCCTCCACCTCCCACGCCGCTGGGATTTCAGGCATGCGCCACCACTCCTGGCTAAGATTTTGTTTTGTATTTGCTGATTGGTTGATCGGTTCCTGTATATGTATATTTTTTTCCTTTATATGTATAAACACACACACATACACACACACGTGGGATGCCAGAAAACGTATACACATTTTAAGAGATGCTATATAATATTACTTTTGAAAGTTGAATTGAATTATAATAGTAAACTGGGCACAGTGGTGAAGGCCTATAATCCCAGAGGCTCAGTAGGCAGAGGCAAGATGATCACAAGTTCGAGACCAGAGGCAGTCTGCATAACTTAGCGAGACCCTGTTTCAAAAGCAAAAAAAAAAAAGGGGGGGAGCTGGGGGTGCAGTGCAGTGGTCCAGCACTTGCAGAACATGCAAGCACAATGCCCTAGGTTCAACCCCCAGTCAGTACCGCAAAAAAAAAAAAAAAAAAAATTAATAGTAACCACTTTGAGCACCTCTTATAATTGGATAAGTCAAACATGGTTTGTATTCATCTTTCGCTACTGGCATATACTATTATAATTTTAATACTTGAAATGTGAATATATCAAGCCAGGCACTGTGGCACATGCCTGTAATCCCTGTGGCTCAGGAGGCAGAGGCAGGAGGACTGCAAGTTTGAAACCAGAGGCAGTCTTTGTAACTTAGCAAGACCCTGTCTCAAAAAGTGAAAACAAAATGGGCTGAGGGTGCAGCTCAGTGGTCCAGCATTTGCAAAGCATGCAAGCGTGAGGCCCTGAGTTCAAACCCCAATACCACCAAAAAAAAAAAAGTGAATATATTTTTGGGCAACTCCATTTTAAGAAATGTTACTTGTGTATTACTTTTTGAAGTTGAATTGAATTACAGTAGCAATGTGTAGCATGACATTTGTTCAAAAGATGACATTAATCAAATGTTAGTGCCCCCACGCCACAGGAAGGATGGTCAAAGAAAATAGCCAAAGCAGGGTTGTCATTCAAGGAGGCCAAGTCCATTCTGATGAGGTATTTGAAATTCAAGAACATTGTGGAAGTACAATGACAATGGAGGTGTGAATGTGCAACAGACCCTCCAACATGCCTAAAAACTGCACACATTCATGGTAAGTTTGAAACACACACTGCTGTGTGTGGTGTACACCATACACACAGTATGCCTCTTACACTTACAGTAGTACACTTACAGTAGTAAGTCCTGCTTTTTCAGCGGTGGTATTGGAACAGTTTACAGGCTTGCCACAGAAGTCTACTGAAGAATGTGCATGCAAGAAAGGAGTCAGCAGGGCAAGCATATGACTCATTTAAAACAGCCAAATGGAAAGTTTTTATCCCAAGATGTGTGTACATTTTTGACAACTTCTGAATGTACTTTTACATATACTTTTAACTTTTATTATTCTGTTACTCTCTTCCTTTCCTTGTAAAGGTAAAATTCCTTTATTCTCTTTTCTCTTTCACCTCCCTATTATTACAGCCTTCATTTCCACTTTTCTTCTGCTTTCTCTCTTTTCACTTTTTGAATATTCTGACTTTTCTTTTGCTTTCTATTCTCCCCACACACTTTTTGTTGTTGTTCTTAATTACTTTTTTCTTTGTCATCTTTTAAATTTTCTTTTGGCTAATATTATGTCTGCCCCATCACTCCTGTGTTGCTTGTGTTGTCAGAGTTGTGGATGTTGTAGTCATTAGTTGGGCTTTATCTCATTTCTGTGTTCAATGCTGTTTGTTCATGTGTTGTTTTACTCTTTCTGCATGGTGCTGAGGATCAAGCACACTTCAAATATATTCAAGTATGTCGTGTATCTGTTCTGCCACTGAGCTATACTCTCAGCCCAGCTAAAAGTCAGCAGCCACTCAAACTTCAGCAAATGCTTTAACTCTTAGTGAAATAAAATGACCAGGCTCCAACTATGCACAGCTAAGGGGTGCATGAAGATCTACTCCTGGGCATCCACCCCCACAAGGATAGCAGAGAC
This sequence comes from Pedetes capensis, assembly GCA_007922755.1. Taxonomy (NCBI): domain Eukaryota; kingdom Metazoa; phylum Chordata; class Mammalia; order Rodentia; family Pedetidae; genus Pedetes; species Pedetes capensis. The sequence continues at coordinate 13,697 of VMDO01031399.1, forward strand.
AAACAACAAAAAGGCTGTGGATACCAGACCTAGGTGGAGTTGCCTCATGGGTGGGTCCGATACCACATGAGACCATACACTGAGGCTGAGACTAAAGGAGTAACTGGAGAGGGCATAACCCATATATCCTGCTGCCTGCAGTACATCTACCTCATCTATACCTATGCTATGACCTTTGCAGAGAAAGCAAAACCTTTGGATTTCAACATGGTACTGAGTGTGTCAAAATACACTAATCCCCACTGAAGAAGTAACAGGGAAACTATACAACAAAATCCAACTGGAAATATATCCAATGCTTCAACAATGTGATATCCCAGGACCCATCATCAAGCGAAAGCTGTTCCTTAAAATGGGTCACATAAAAATGAAAGAGATATCCATCTGACCAGACAAGAAAATCTCAACACAGAAGTCCAAGAAATATGAAAAAACAAAGCAACATGACTCCTTCAAAAGTATGTAATTGTCTACCAACACCAAAGATACTAAAGTGGGTGAAATGCTAGGTAAAGAACTCAAAAGAAAGATTTTTTAAAAGATCAAAGAATTCCAAGAAAATACAGTAAAATAACTGAATGAATTAAGGAAGACAATATATGATATGAATGAGAAGTTCAATAAAGAGACAGATTTGGGGTGAGGGGAAAATGTTGGATTGTTTTTTTTTTGTTTGTTTGTTTGGTTTTTTTGGTCATTTCCCCCATTACCTTCTCATGACCCCTTCCCCAACCTCCTTCTTCCCTACCAAGGGTCACCTTTCTACTTGCATGTAAGACAACTTCTAATAGTACAAAAAAATACGGAAAAAGAAAAAACATGTAAGCTTATACAGAAACCCTCCAAACTGTGCTTTATTGGTAGTGCAAACAACCCTGCCTCCTCGTTCGAGCATCCCCTTTAACTGACATTGGTATGTGGTGTAAACCACCTAGCTTCCTACCTTTTGTCTTAAGCAAAAAAGAAACACGAATTGTTCCTCTCTTCTCACTGCCACCTTTCTCACTTGTAAAATTAGTTATGTCTGACAGGCCTCAGACTACCTATAGACTGTACAATACCCAAGGACAAAGAACTCTGCCAGCTTGGGAAGAAATCAAGATTTTCCATAAAAGCACCTGACTCCTTTTCCCTTTAGAAAATGGGGCATTGGTGAGACTAAATGTCACCCCTTTTCTTCAAGTCTAGACTTGAATTAAAACTGCCTCCTTGCCCTGGGCACAGTGGTGCACATCTGTAATCCCAGCAATTCAGGAGGTGGAGGATTGAAGTTCAAGGCAAGAAGTAGCCTGCAAAAGTTGGTGAGACTCCGCCTCAAAATAAAAAGTGAAAAATGGGCTGAGTGTGCAGCTCAGTGGTAGAGTACTTGCAAAGCATGTGTGAGGCCCTGAGTTCAACCCTTAGTACTGGGGGGGGGGAACTGCCTCTTCCACCAAACTCTGCCCCCTTGATTATTAGGGGAAAAGGCAGCAGGTAGCTGAATCTCAGGGTGCTGGTTATAATCTTAGAAATAAAAATGTCAATTAGTCAAATAAAATTTTCACTAGAAAACCTCAGTAGTAAACTAGATTGAGAGACAAGAATGAAGACAAGATTGATGAATTAGAACATTCTGATAGTAATAAAGAAAAATATAAGAAATTATGAAAAGAACATGAAAAATCTCTTGGACACAATTAGAAGACTGAAACTATGTATTTTGGGTGTAGAAGAAAGCACCAAGATACAGACTGCAGGCATAAAAAAATCTAGTTAAATAACAACAGAATATTTCCCAAATCTTGGGGAGGATATGGTCATTCAGGTAGAGAAGCATTTAGAACCCTACACAAACATGACCAGAAAAGAAGCTCCCCACACCGTATTATAGTTAAAATACCAAGAGTACAGAACAAAGAATACTGAAAGCTGCAAGACAGAAGCACCAACACACTTATAACATGAACCCATCAAAATAACAACAACAATCAACAGAAATCCTAAAGGCCAGATTGGGGAATGATGTATTTCAAGTCTCCCCCACCATAACTACACCTATTATTACTATATCCAGCAAAGTTATCCTTCAGAATCAAAGGAGAAAGAAAGATCTTCCAAGATAAGCATAAACTAAAGGAATTCATTACCACTTAACCAGCATTGCAGAAGATACTTGAAGGAATCCTACACACAAAGGGAAGATAACCACAAAAGCACAGGAAAGAATAAATCCCACTACAAAAGTAGGTAAGCAAATGAGAATTAGAATACAACATTAGAAAAACAACAAAAGGACCAGAGTTAGCATGTCTTTCCATTATAAACATTTAATATAAATGGCCTTAATTCTCCAATTAAGATATAGATTAGCTGATTGAATTAAAAAACAAGATTCAACCCAGGTATCATGGCACATGCCTTTAATCCCAGTGACTCAGAAGACTGAGGCAGGAGGATAAGTTTGAGGCCAAGGGAAGCCTATGCAATTTAGTGAGACCCTGTCTCAAAATAAAAATAAAAAATAAAAAAATAGAAAAGGAATGAATAGTACCTCAGTGACAGATCATTTGCCTAACAGGTGTGAGGCCCTGGGATCAACAACCTAGTACTGGGCAGGGGGTGGGGGGAAAGAAAAGAAAAGACAGGAAAAGAAAAGAAAGAGAAAAAAAGAAAAACAGAATCCAACTGTTAGCTGTGTGCAAGAAACACACCTCATTGGCAAAGACATACACAAGCTGAAATTAAAAGGATGAGAAATGATATTCCAAGCATGAGACCCAGAAGTAAGCAGTAGTAGCTATACTCATAGTTAACATAGTAGACTTCAAGCCAAAATTAGTCAAGCCAAAATTAGGAAAAGAATTAGACCTATTAACCACGGTAACTAAAACAGCATGATACTCACACATAAAGAGACATGTAGATCAATGGAATAGAATGGAAGATCCAAAAATAAGCCTGCACAGATAACAGCCATCTTATTCTTGACAAAAGTACACAAAACACACACTAGATAAAAAAGACCTTCTTTAACAAATGGGGATGGGAAAATTGAATATCCACATGTAGAAGAATCAGAATAGAGCCTTATCTCTCACTCTGTATAAAAATCAATTCAAAATAGATCAAAGACCTGAAACTTTGAAAGTACTAGAGGAAAACATAGGGAAAACACTTCAAGATAAGGCATAGACAATGTTCAGGAAATAATAGCAACAACTGACAAATGAAATTGCATGAATTGAAAAAGCTTCTAGATAGCAAAATAAATAATTACCAGAATAAAATAAAAAATACATGGAATGGAAGGAAAAATCTTTGTCAGCTATCCATCCTATGAAATTAATATTCAGAATATACAAAGAATTCAGAAAATTAAACATCAAAGGAACAATCTAACCTATATAAATGGGCAAATGAACCAAAAAGAAACTTCTCAAAAGAAGTACGAATGGCCAACAGATACATAAAAAAATGTTAACATCTTTAGCCATCAGGGAAATGCAAATAAAAGTACACTAAGATACAATCTTACTCCAGTCAGAATAGCTAGCATCAACAAAACAACAACAAATGCTGGCAAGCATGTGGAGTGGGGGATGTGCCCTTATAGTTCTAGTGGAAATGTAAATTAGCTCAACTACTATGGAAATCAGTATGGAGGTTCCACCACAAAAAAAAAAAAAAAAAGCCAGAACTACCATATAATCTAGCTGTACCACTCCTGGGTATATACTTAAAGGAGTCAGAATACAGAGAGATGCCTGCACACCCATGTTTACTGAAGCACTATTCACAACAGCCAAATTTTGGGATCAGCCTAGGTACCTATGGACAGATGAACCAAAAAAGAGAAAGTGGTTTACATATACAATAGAGTATAGCCATAAAAACCGAAACCATGTCAATTACAGGAAAATGGATGGAACTTGAGACCACCATGTTAAGCAAAATAAGCCAGACTCAGAAAAATATTGAATATTTTCTAAGGGGAACTGATGGAAGGTAGAATGACATGAATGTAGACAGGGGACTACCAGGGAAGAAGAAGGGGTCAGGGAAAGGGGAGAGGATAACAGAGGGTACTGGGGGGTGAATATGATCAAGGTACATTACATTTCTGTGTAAATATGTTACAATGAAACCCATTATTTTTTACAATTGGGGCTGGGCTTTAGCTCAGCTGATAGAGGGCGGCTCTCTGCACTCTTGAGGACAAGTTCGATCCCCAGCACTGCAAAAATGCGAGAAAGGTTTGGCAGCCCACTCCTCAATCAATCAGCCATTGAAAACCCTATGAATAGCAGAAAAGCACTGACATAGTGCAGGGCATTGCACAGTGTTGGGGAGTGTTTCATTCTGTTGTACACAAGGTTATTATGAGTCAAACTCTACTTGTTGTTGATGTTCAGTGCCCTCAAGTCAAGTCCGACTCATAGCGACCCTATGTACAGCAGATGGAAACACTTGCCAATTCTGTGCCAGGCAAATGATCTTATTTATGTTTAAGCCCACTATTGCAGACACTCTGTCAATCCATCTCGTGGAGGGTTTTCCTCTTTTGCATTGACCTGCCACTCTCCTAAACATGATGTCCTTCTCCAGGGATTGATCTCTCCTGACTACATGTCCAAAATATGTAAGACGTAGTCTGGCCATTCTTGCTTCCAAGGAGCACTCTGGTTGCACTTCTTCTAGGACAGATCTGTTGGTTCTTTTGGCAGTCCATGGTACATTCAATAGACGTCTCCAGCACCACAATTCAAAAGCATCAATTCTTTTTCTGTCGCTCTTGTTCAATGTCCAGCTTTCACAACCATATGATGCCACTGAAAATACCATGGCATGAGTCAGACGCACCTTCGTCTTCAATGTGACGTCTTTGTTTTTCAATATTCTAAAGAGGTCTTTTGCCACAGCTTTTGCTAGAGCAATGCATCTTTTAATTTCTTGACTGCTGTTTCCACAGGTGTTGATTATGGAGCCAAGCAAAGCAAAATCTTGGACAACCTCAATCTTTTCTCCATTTATTGTGAAGTTGTGTGCTGACCCAGTCATAAGGATTTTTGTTTTGTTGATGTTTAGTCCTAACCCATATTGAAGGCTATGATCTTTGATCTTCATCAGTAAATGTTTTAAATCCTCTTCACTTTCAGCAAGCAGAGTTGTGTCATCTGCATAACGCACGTTGTTAATAAGTCTTCCTCCAATCTTGATGCAGCATTCTTCCTCATAAAGTCCAGCATCTCGGATTATTGGCTCAGCGTATAAATTGAAGAGATAGGGTGAAAGTATACAGCCCTGACGCACACCTTTCTCAACTTTAAACCACTCAGTGTTTCCTCGTTCTATTTGAACAACTGCCTCCTGGTTTACGTACAGATTTCTCATGAGCACAATTAGGTGTTCTGGTATTCCCATTTTCTGAAGTGTTGTCCATAATTTATTACGATACACACAATCAAATGCCTTTGCACAGTCAATAAAACATAGATAGACATCTTTCTGATATTCTCTGCTTTCAACTAATATCCACCTGACATCAGCAATGATGTCCCTGGTTCCCCGCCCTCTTCTGAATCCCGCTTGATTTTCTGGTAATTCCCTGTCTATGTATTGCTGCAGTCGCTTCTGAATGATCTTTAGTAGAATTTTGCTGGTGTGCAATATTAATGATATTGTCCAATAGTTTGCACATTCAGTTGGATCCCTTTTTTGGGAATAGGCACAAATATGGATCTCTTCCAGTCAGTTGGCCAAGTAGCTGTTTTCCAAATCTGTTGGCACAAACATGTTAACACCTCCAGTGCTGCATCTGTTTGTTGAAACATCTCTAGTGGTATCCCATCAATTCCTGGAGTCTTGAGTTTTGGCAGTTCTTTCAAGGCAGCTTCCACTTCGTCCTTCAACACCATTGGTTCCTCTTTATATGCAACCTCTTGGAATGGTTGGTCATCTACCAATTCTTTCTTGTATAATAACTCTGTGTATTCTTCCCATCTTCTTTTGATGTTTCCTGCATCATTTAATATTTTCCCTGTAGAATCCCTCACTACTGCCACTCAAGGCTTGAAGTTTTTCTTCACTTCCTTAAGATTGAGAAACACAGAGCGTGTTCTTCCCTTTTGATTTTCTGCCTCCAGCTCCTTGCACATGTCATTATAATATTTGTTTTTGTCTTCTCGGGCTGCCTTCTGAAATCTTCTGTTGAGTTCCTTAACTTCCTCATGTCTTCCTTTTGCTTTAGCTGCTCGACGTTCAAGGGCAAGGTCCAGTGTCTCTTTTGACATGTAATTTGGTCTTTTCTTTTTTTCTTGTCTTTTTAAGAACTTTTTGCTTCCTTCTTGAATGATATCTTTTATGTCATGCCACAACTCTTCTGGTCTCCTATCATTTGTGTCTAATGCATTAAAACTATTTTTGAGGTGGTCTCTGAACTCAGGTGGGATATACTCAAGGTCATACTGT
>VMDO01031400.1:0-20145 GCA_007922755.1 Pedetes capensis
CCAAAAGGAGTATGTAACAGCCTTTCAATATAAATTTTGTTATATTGGCCACTGTAGAAATAAGCTGTGAAAAATGAGTCAGAACCACAAGAAATGTGAAGAACCCTTAGTCCTGAATTTAGTGTCTAAAGAATAATTGAGTTCTAAACAATTATTGTCTTGTTGCTTCATGGATATATTTTGCTATATTTTCTATTCTATTTTGTGTAGGAGCTGGGATGCAGCTCAGTTGGTAGAGTGCTACTCTGTGCTCTCTGAGGTCCTGAATTCAACTTCCATCACCACGAAAATGTGAGAAGGATGTAGCAACCCACTCCTGAAGCAATCCCAAAACAATCAGCCATTGAAAACCATATGAATAGCAGAGAAGCACTGACAGTGCAGAGCATGGCACAGTGTCAGCGAGTGTTTCCTGTTGTACACAGGGTCACTATAAGTCAGATTTGACTCGATGGCAACATTTTGTGTGGATTTCACACACACACACACACACACACACACACACACACACACATCTATAACTGGCTAAATTCAGAATGAGAATGTCACTCACTATGAAGTAATCTTAGGCAAGTCAGTCTTTCTGTCTCTAGGCCTCAATTTTGTCATCTAAAGATTGAAGGGTTTGGATTAGAAGATCTTTAATTTCCTTTCCAGCTCTGTTACATTTCACAATTCTAGAAACTGTCAGTTGTCAAATATTGTTCATTGTAAGTGTCCTAGTAGAATATATAATGCCTAACATTTGTGAAGTACACAGTCAAGGATGAATTAATGAAGCATTTCAAATAGAAGAAATAAACTATCAATAAATAGTCAGAGTTCATAGTTAGGCCATAAGATTTTAAGTGTTTTTTTCAACAATATCATACTACACGCTTGCTGTTATAAGTAGAACATTGTTGAATGTTCCATTCACTTCCTGAAATAACCACTTTGAACTTTCTTATATATACATTCCTTTCTCTATGCTCCTATAAAATAAGATGTTTTTTTTCTTGGAAAATATTAGGATTATATATTTTTAACTTTTCAATGATCTTAGTCCATTTTCCATTGCTATACCCGAATACCTGAGACCAGGTGAGTTATAAAGAATAGAGGTTTGTTTTGGTACATGGTTCTGGAGATTCAAAATCCAAGAGCATAGTGTCAGCATCTGTTTAGCATCTGATGAGGGCCTTCTGCTGTACTACAACATGGTAGGTGGGCAGAAGGTGGGAAGTGAGCAGATGCTGAGGGTGGGGAAGAGCACAAGAAGAGGACTTGTTTTATTTACTTATTTATTTAGAGACAGGGTCTGGTTATATAGCTCAAGCTAACCTTGAACTCACCTTCCTCCAGCCTTAGCCTCCTGAGTGCTTGGTTTCCAGGCATGCATCACCTTGCCCAGTTAACAGGCTTACTTTATAACAATCCATTCTCACAAGAACTTAGTCCTGCAATAATGACATTTATCCATTTGTAGGGATGGCGCCCTCATGAACTAATCACCTTTTGAAGGTCAAGACCTCTAAATACTGTAACAATGGAGACTAATTTTTGAGCACATGAATCATGAGGATATATTCAAACTATAGCAACAACATATAATGAAAGTTTTAGAATCCATACTTATTAATAGTTGCATAATATTCTTTAGTGTGGTTATACAATGCATTTAACCATGCCTCTTTTTGTTGTTAGGTTCCACTGAGCCAGTTCTGACTCATTGAGACCCTCATAGGGTTTCAAAGGCTACTTGTTTTGGGGATTGTTTCAGGACTGAGCTACCAGGTTCTTCTACCATTGTCACAGTGCTGGGGATTGAACCTCAGGCCTCAGAGAGTGCAGAGCAGCACTCTACCAACTGAGCTAAACCCCAGCCCACCATCCCTCTACCTCCTCCAAATTCTTGCTGTTATAACCAATCTTGTAATAAGTACCCTTACACATAGAAGCATGCATGGTATTCTTTATATTTTCAAAGGGTTTATTCTATGCTCTTAAGATTACCAGGTCAATGAATGGGCACATTTTGATTTTATGTAAATATTGCTCAATTATTTTCAAAAATATTTATACTACCTTAAACTGCTTGAGAATGTCAATCTCCCCAGTCTTGCTTCCTAGAAGAAGTGCAACCAGAGTGCTCCTTGAAAGCAAGATGGCTACACTGTAACTTACGTATTTTGGACATGTGGTCAGGAGGGATCAATTCCTGGAGAAGGGCATCATGTTTGGGAGAGTGGTGGGTCAATAAAAAAAGGAAGACCATCAACTAAATAGATTGACACAGTGGCTGAATCAATGGGTTTAAACATAAAAAAGACTGTGTGCCTGGCACAGCGTACAGGAGTGTTTTGTTCTGTTGTACGTGGGCTCTCTGTGAGTCAGACATGACTTGACAGCAGCTAACTACAAGCTTGTTTTGAATGTATAACTTTTTAATAAAATCCAGCCTAAGTGAAAAATATTATCACAGCATTTTAAACTGTGTTCTTCCTACCCACCAGAAATTTAGCATCTGTACATGTATTTATCTGTATATGTTTTTGTTCTTCTGTATTAACCCTTTACTGATTTGCCTTTTATATCCTATGCATCTTTTCTATTAAGTTATGTGTCAGCAACGTGTGGTAGCATATGCCTGTAATCCCAGCATTTAGGAGGTTGAGGCAGCAGGTCAGTGAGTTTGAGGCCAGCCTGGGCTACATAACAAGATTCTTTCCAAAAAAAAATTATTTATCTTTTTCTTATATATTTATAGGAGTTTTTTGTATTGAAGTTGTATCAAGCCTTTGTCAGATGGGTTGACATGAATGTTGAAAACTTTTCCCAGCTATTACTCAGCAAGCAATATAATATTATTCATTTTTGACATGGAAATTGAGAGTGCATCAGTTCTAGAAATAGTTTCACGTGATAAAATAACTACATTGATTGAATTGCGTCTCCTCAAAATTCTGACATTAAATTCTTAACCCCCAATATGATGATAGATAGAGATGGGGCCCTGAGAGACAATTAGGTTTTGATGAAGTCGTAAGGACAGGGGCCTTATAATGGGATTAGTGACTTTGTAAGAGGAGATACTCTCTCTTCTTGCCATGTGAGGACACAGTGAGAAATTGCCCATCTACAACCAGGAAGACAGACCTCACCAGAAAACAATCATGCCAGCACCTTGAGATTGGGTTTCTAGCCTCCAAAACTGTGAGAAAAATAAATTTCTGTTAATCAAGCCATCCAGTCTATGGTATTCTGTTATAGTAGATTGACATAAGATAATACTGATCTACAAACTCAAAGGTTATATTGCCTAAAAGAGAATGCCATCAAACAATTTTGCTAATTGCTCATATCTATTTGAAGATTTCTAATCAAAATTATTAACATTACTAACTAAGCATTTCCTTTTGGCGTTCAAGGTTTCCTTGTGCTCTCATTTATTGAATATGAACCTGAACTCAGGACTGAAAATGTATAACAATATTATCTTATTAGGCCCATAAGATCTATTTCTGTCCCATGGAGTCTGGAACTTCAGGAGAAAAACCTCAAACAACTGGGGTGACTCAAATATTTCAGGGTTGGAATAATCAGCAGTTTTTTCCACTCATATGTTTGGTACCTGGGCTGAGATGACTCAAAAGATGTGTGCAGTTGGGACCAGCAACCAAAACATCTATTCCTGACTTCTTCATGCAACTCATGTGCCTTGGGCTTCCTCACACCATGGTGGCCTGTGAGCAAACTTACATAGTGGCTCAGGGCTTCAGTTGAGAATGTCTCAGAGAACAAGGCTGAAGCAACACTGCCCTTCGTGACCTAACTTCAGAAATCAAATTGCATCACTTCCATGGTACGGTACTGAGTGATCCAGCCAACCCACACAGATTCAAGGAGATGAGATATAAACTTGACCTTTCAAATGGAAGCAGAATTGAAGAATTTACAGCCATATTTTGAAACTGTCACAAATGCAAACATATACAGTATTTATACATATTTTTATATAGTAAACATATAAAAGATATAAAAAGCTAGGCACGATGGCACACTCCTGTAATCCCAGTGACTTAGGAGGATGAGGCAGGAGGATCATGAGTTTGAGGCCAGAGGCAAACTGTGTAATTTAATTAGACCCTGATTCAAAATAAAAAGTAGAAAATGGGCTGAGGGTGCAGCTGAGGGGTAGAGCACTTGCAAAGTATTGTGGGGCCCTCAGTTCAGCTTCCAAGTATCTGGAAAAAAATTAAAAAATAAAATAAAAGGTATAGATATGAGTTCACATATGTATATAATAAATCTCCCTTAATTTCCCTTTAATTCTCACAATAAATCAATTGTTAGGTGGAATTTCAAATTTTTTTTTTTATTTTAGCTTGCTTGGGTGGTATAACTAATAAGCAGCAGAAACAGGATTCAAGTTCATCTACAGCAAAGCCCATGTTAATTCAACTAAGCTATATTGACTTGAGAGGAAGCCCTAATAGTTTTAATGTTTATTATTGCCACTCCAATAATTTTGGGTTTATACTGTATCTATGGGTAGCTGATTTCCCTTGAAAATAAGTTAGATGAGGTGGAATCATGTTCAATTTAAATAAGCATAATTTACAAAACAGATAAACCCCAAGTAGACTTGAGTTTCAAGTTGAAAGCAGTCTTGTTCAGGGATTGATTCACCCTAAGGCATACCATTTTGTAGAATAAAAGGATGTGAGGCTCCTGGATGATTCTTTGTCTCTTTGCTGGGACTGTCCCTGCTGTTGGACACATCTACCCAGCTCACTCTCCTGTCTCTGCAAGCCTCAGCTGATTTGAATTATCGGAGAAATTGACCCAGTTCTTTGTTTCCTGGTGCACATAGAGATGTAGCCAAAGAGCGTGCCTACAGAGTGGACAAAACAGGACCCTGTCTACTCATTTCCCTCTAGCCTCTTGCAATCAATACCAATCACAGCAGCCTATTCTGTCATGTACACAACACAGTGAGACGGCTGGCAGCAGCAATTCTCCCATGCCGTGGTTCATTTATGCTGAACACAGAGAAGTAGCTAATGAACACCTTTTGGACAAGTCAAGCTGAAAATACAACCTTCTGGCCTCTTAGTCAAGAGATAGTTGAACCCGATCTCAAGGATTATATGTTGAAATACAAAAAGGAAATAATAATTAATAATGCCAAAAATCCATCTTATAAAAAGGCTATGAAATCTATTACCATCATTTCTCAAAGTCACTCACAAGGTCATGCAACTCATAAATGATAATGATCAAGCAGGATGCTTTGCTAACCCACTCTATTCATCCCCACTGAGTATGTACATATGTGTGTGCATGCCTGTGTGAGAATTCGTGTCTGTAGTGTTTTCTAGGTCTCTGTCTATGAGATTTACACAATGATAAAGTCTTTCTGCAGCTGACTGAAGAGATAAGAGATCATTCTAGCAAGGAGTGTCAATCAAAAGGGAGTTCAAAGGAATATATTTTCTTTCAAATAAACAATCTTTGCAGCTTCTAAAGCCTTTGTACAATTTAAACAAGGGAATCAAATAACTGTATAAATGTGAAATCTGGGAAAGCTTCGTCCTTAGTGTTGAATGAATTATCACTGATATTCAAATGAGCAATTTCTGACAAATTGATTTGTCCCCCTGGGCTACATGGTGTCGCATTGCCACAAGAAAGACAGGATTTCTTTATGCCTTTGTGACAGAAGAGGCTATGTCATAAACATGTTTGGCACCATTTTATCAGAGAGAATCAAGGAGAGAAAAAGCAGAGAGAAGTGCGTGTGGGTGTCTGAGTGGGTGATCGAGCCCAGGTAAAAAGCAAGAAACAGAGAAATATAGGGAGGTGGCACACATTTTTAATCAGCTGCTACAGCTTCTCCTGAACTAAGGAACTCCATTTTCTAATTTCATCTGAAAATATTCCAGGTAATAAGAATCAATTAAAAAAATCTGGTTCATTTGATTATCTGGCTAAAACAGAAACCAACTCCTTACATATGGATTCAATAGAATAATACAATAGATAGGCTTTGCCAAAACATATGTAGGCTGTTTCATTGATTTGTTTTCTTTCTTATAATTGTAATGACTGGCACATACTTGATATTAATAAATGTCAAATCAACCAACATTCAAAATATTGCTTGGTGTTTTTGGCAATTAGAATACAATAGATGATAAATACTGACTCTATACAGAAGCAGCATATCTATAAATTGCATGAGTTTTTTTCTCCATAGTGAGACTGCAGGTATGGAGCTTTTTAATCCTTAAAAGCTCTTTTCTACTGATGGGAACATAATTCTTTATCACTTTCATCTTTCTGCAAAATTCCAATGCTCCATTCTGGTAATGATTGTTTTCGTTTTAGGTAATTTTTTGTTTCAAAGAAAAAAATACAATGAACTGATATTTTATATTTGATTTTTCTTTTGTAACTTTTCCTCTAATTCATGTATGAATTAAATGAAAAGGACTCCAATCTGGTGAAACCAAAGGATTCCAAATTAAAAATAAATTTAAAAACAAGGGAAGACTTTTGCATGCGGTGCACACATCTGCCATCCCAGCATTTGGGAAACTGAGGCAGGAGGATCAGGATTGTGAATTCCAGGCTAGACTGGGCTATAGCAAGACCCTGTCTCAAACCAACACAAGCCAGGCATGGTGGCCCACGCCTGTAATCCCAGTGGCTTGGGAGGCAGAGGCAAGAGAATCACAGGTTTGAGGCCAGAGGCAGCCTGAGCAACTCAGGAAGATCCTGAATCAAAAGCAAAAAATTAAAAATGAGCTGAGGGTGCAGTGGTAGAGCACTTTCAAAGTATATGTGAGGCCCTGGGTTCAACCTCCAAGTACTGGGGAAAAAAAAAAGAAAAAAATAGATCCATAATCCCCGCTGGGGTTTCTTAATTCTTAATTACATAAATCACTACCACTGTGCCTGGAATTTTAAACATATGATCAAGTCAAAGAGAAATGTAAAACATTTCTCATAGCATGATCTATTTGTGTCCCTTTCTTCTTTGGGACATTTGTCACTAAATAGATACTTTAATGTTTATTATCTTTTGTGTTCTTGTATTTATTATCTTTTGCCAGGAGGCTATAGAAAAAACTCATATTCTATTAAAAACTAAATATAACACACTCTCAAAAAAACTTTAATCAGGCTGGGCATGGTGTGAACCCTCATAATTCTAGCACTTGAGAGGTAGAAGCAGGAAGATTGCTGCAAGCTCAAGACCAGCCCAGACTACATAGTGAGTTTCAGGCCAGTTGGAACTCAAGACTAGGCCCCCAACAACTCCTGTTCACCAGATTTCTGAGAGACTCCCTCCTATATATCACTCAAACTCAATATCTGTTAAAATACTTTTGGGGAGGGGGCAATGAAATTAACTAGAAAGAATTTGAGTGACTCATTTTATTAAACGAGATCAGTTGAGATATAATTTATATGCAGTGAAAATTTTCCCTCTCCATATATAGTTTGAGGAGTTCTGAAAAATTCATAGTCTTATATCCTCCACCACAATCATTGATAGAGTTCTATCATCCCCAGATAATTAAACTACCATAATTTTAAGTGAACTCTAGAAGAACCACAAGACCTATTAATGTAAATTACATCATATACCCTTGAACAACTTAATGCATATCTCCAAAATGAATAGCTTGTTTTCTCCAGGTTATTTTGCCATCATTTGGTTGTGTTGCACTTTCTTTTTGGAAACTGAAAGCAATTATTGTTGTTGTTGGGTGCTGTCGAGTCGGTATCCTACTCATAGCGACCCTCATAGGGTTTTCAATGGCTGACTGTTTCAGGATTGTCTTGGGAGTGGATTGCCAGGTCCTTCTCCCATTTTTGTGGTGCTGGGAATTGAACTCGGGACCTCAGAGACTGCAGCACAGCGTTCTACCAACTGAGCTAAATCCCAGCCCTTGAAGGCAATTAGCAAACAGGATTTCATTGTTACTGCCAAATAATCTGGCCCAACAGTAGAGATTCATACTCCACTTCGATGAAACCAGTGCACATCTTCCCCAATTAATCTATATGTTTCTCCTCTTTCCAGGGACTTCCATACAAATAGTTGAACAATGTAAGATGTGTTGCTTTAATTAGATGAATGTTAGTTGCATGAAGTTTGCGTTGTTCCTTTTTTTTTTTTTTTTAATTTGTCATTTATATTCCCTCCTGGTGACTGGGAAAAGGCTTCACATCCTGGGTACACTTGCTACATTTGGATTTGTTTTGATAAGTTAATGGAATGACACAGCAAACAAATGAATGACGAAATAAATGAATGAGGGAAGGAAGGAATGAGTGGTGCTTCCATTTTACGGATGTGGCAGCATCTGAAAGGCACAGCGAGGTCAGATGACTGGCAAAAAGCCACGCACTGATGTCTAAGCAGTGCCTGATCCCATGCCAAGTTTATTTTCTTTGCTCCCTCCTTTTAACTAGAAAAACTATTTTTAAAAATTCTCATAAAATATCCACATTAAAGAGTAAAAGTGAAAATATGAACCCAACACAAATGCTGTTTTTAAATGACTTGAACGGGCAGCGGACGATAAAATGAGAAAGGATTCGGGGGTAAATTTTCACTTTATGGAAAGGAAAAATATGCTCCTGGTTTATCAGAACTTCTTTTGCACTAAATAGATTCAGTAACAATTTTTGGTAATGCCCTTTGTGGGGTTTTCCCCCATAAAATACTTTGTATATGTCCATTAGCTTTCTTTTTCTTGAAAAAAAAAGGGGGGGGGCTTCTTTAATGGAGCAGACACAATTATCTTCCCTTTACCCACTATGTTATCACCAGAGAAGGAGAGGCTAGAAGAGAAGATCCTACATAGTAAGAGATCGCCCATTGTTTTAACCAATGCTTGCACTTTATTCCCTTTTTCTCCGTTTGCACAAGTCAGGAATATATTTGATTACATTTCAGTTGAGAAGCTTTCACACTAGAACAGGTACCAAAAGATTTCAGTGGGCATAAGAATAAAAACAGTCTACATTTTATACGGTACTCTGACTTATACAGTCCCACCAGAAGAAAAGGAAAAGCTATTTAAGGGGACCTCCCAAGGGGAGCCAATTGCACCCCAGTGCGTCCTGCGCTTTTTGTGCCTTCTGACCATCCCGGTCCCTGCTCAGATATGCATGAATCCTTGCTTCATCTAGCCTGGCTTTCTCTCTCTCCTGTCTCTGCCTTTCTGGCGTGGCTCTCCCTCCCTCCCTCCCTCTGGCTTCTGCTCTTTCTTACTCCTTCTCTCAGCTGCTTAACTACAGCTCCCACTGGAACTTACACAATCAAAAACAGCTCTCCTCTCGAGCAGCCTCCAGAAGCGCATCACCTGGAGCGGAGAGACTCACTCCCGCACCCACCGCGGAGCCGCTAGGCAGCTGGGGGAGGGGAGGGGACCCTTCTCCCGCCCAGTGGCTGCAAGAGCATCTCCCGGGAGATTTTCAGCATCCCGCCGTCCGGTCCCCCCAGGTCCTGTTGTGGTGATGCCTATGTTTAGGAGCAAGGATGGCAAGAAAAAAGCCATTGCTGGTGGCAACTGAAAGTATAGCGAGGTTGCTGCAGTAAGCGGGTGCTGCAGAATGTGCGAGTGAAGAACTGAGCCCCGCTAGATTCTCCATCCCGCTCCGGCTTCGTTCACCGTCTCCAGGAGGGAAGCTGGAAACAGATGTACTAACCAGGCAGGTGCGGGTGCCACCCTGGATTTGTAACTGTGAAGTCCCCACTGTGGAAAATGGTAAACAAAGACATGAATGGATTCCCAGTCAAGAAATGCTCAGCCTTCCAATTTTTTAAGAAGCGGGTAAGGACAGGTTGTGTCTGTTTCTTTTGTTTTCTGTGCTTCTCTTAAATGCTTTTGAAGGCTTGCCTGGGGTGCAGCGTGAGGTTCTGTGGTTCAGCCCTTCCTGGAAAGTGGTGCATCTGGTATAAGTGGTCAAGGTGAGAACTGTCCCTGCCTTGATTCAAAGGTGTTGGGGGCGGGGGTGATGGACAGGAAGGGGCTAGAAGAGTTGCTTTGGGAGGAGGCAGTTGGGCTGTGACTCTTTAAAAAGATTTGAGCTGGGAATGGGGATTTCTCAATCAAAACCATGGCAAAGATTCTAAGGCAGTTTCAAAGAGACCTGGCCTGAGTACAGTGATGGGTAGTAATTTAGTCTGGGCTAATCGAGTCCCTCCCTTTCTCTCGTATCTTTGACGACTGCAACTTTTCCACACCTTTCTTTCCTTAAGACTCAGGGCTGCTGCGTTATCATCTTCATTTTTCAGAAACAGCAGCTTTGAGTTCCCAAATCCATTCAGCCAATAATTTGCCTTCTCTGTCTATGGTAGCAATAGCAAAGGACTAGAATGACCTTTTACAGAAATGATGGAATCCAGCATTTCAAATCCTCTATTTCAAGTTGCCTCAATTTTGCTTAATAATCTGCCTTAAAAATGGGGGGTGGGGGAGAGAAAGAGAGAGAGAGAGAGAGAGTGGGAGGTGGCCTGTATTTGAGTTATAATTCTATAATTCAGGGCTATGCTGCTGTAGACATTTATTTAAATTCCCTGTTCTTCCATTCATAGTATTAATGATGTTACATTGGTTGTAAATGAATTTTTTTTCTTTTTTTGTGTGTTTCACAAATAAACTGGGTTCATTGTAAGGGCCACCCTGGGGTCTGTAATTTTGTAAATTTGTACATCAGTGGGGGGTGAGAAATAAATGGTTATCAGAGGACTGATGACTGACACTCTTATGGAGAGTGTTTCTTAAGCAACAGAAGCCTCCTCCCGCCCACAGCTGCCCCATGCCATTTAATACCCTAGGGCAGTTCCACGGAAATGTTTTCCTCCATTCATTCTTACTTTCCTTCATTCAGGTCTTTTCTGTTCCCTGTCTGAAACGCAGCCCTTCAGTTAAGTCACCAGCAGAACATAATGAGTTCCAGGCTGAGCTGGACTACCTCCTTGCACCAAAGGGGCAAGCTGGAAAGCCAGGGCTGGAACCCAGGCAGCTTGTGAGGCCCAGCCAGAGGCTTCCATGCACCTTGGCTGAGTTCTCCCTCAGTCAAGCAAAATCTCCCCCAAAAGTTCATGACCAAACTATATGCACTGAAGCCAAAGCAAAACCAACTCCTGGAGCTGAAAGACCAAATGACTTTCGTCCCTAGTGGAGTCTGCAAGCTGAATGAAAGCAAGTCAGGGCAGCCTCACAGAGTGCCATGTTGCTAAAATATTTCTTTCAAAGGGAAGAGCTCCTTTGTAAAGACTAATGAAAAGTGCCATGACCCGTTTATTCCATACTTAAACCCTACTCCTCTTTAATTAATTAGTTAAAGTCTTTCCTTGTTGTTTGAGCCAGGATCTCAATGGATTGCCTAAGCTGGTCTCTAACCTTTGGGCTCAAATGATCTTCCTACCTCATCTTCCTACCTCAGCCTCTTGAGTATGTATGTATGTATGTGTTTATTTATTTATTTATGCATTATTTTTTGTAGCACTTGGAGGTTGAGCCCAGGGCCTCACACATACTTTGCAAGTGCTCTACCACTGGGCTATACCCTCAGCCCATTTTTTTTTTTCTTTTTGTTTTTAAGTCAGGGTCTTGCTAAATTATTCAGGCCACCTCTGGCCTCAAACTTGAGATCCTTCTAGAGTCTCTGGGATTACAGGCATATGCCACCATGCCCAGCCTATTGATTGATTGATTGATTGACTGATTGATTTTGCAGGGCTAAGGGTCAAATCCAGGGCCTCAGGTGTTCGAGCGCTCTACCACTGAGCTACATCCCCAGCCCTGGGGGTATTTTAGAATTTTCAGTCAGATATCCTTAATCAACCAAGTAGCTGTCACACAGGCTTTTAAAATATTATTCCTTATTTACTTTGCCATCAAAATGTACACTAGAAATACTAGTTTAGCATCTGGTTTCACTTTGTTTCATTGGTGCTTCTGCAGACCTTGAGTTTTGCAGAGAACAAGCCAGGGTACTGCTGTCTTCTCTGAGTACTGTTCTTGCAGAGAGAAAGAAGTTGACACCAAGATAACCAGCAGACAGATTCACCTGCCTTCTAGTCGGTGCCTGTCAGTTGCTGGAGATTGGATCAGAAATGCTTCTTGCCTCTCCACTCTTCTTCTGCCTCAAGGACAGCTAGCTGAGTAGCATATGACTTTGTATCTGGTCATTGACAGCCCCAGGGACAAATTCCATGATTCGTGTCTACTCTGCTTTCTTCCACATCTGGTTTATTCAGCATTCTAAATGTTCACTTTAGTTTGTACCATGGCTTTGCTTCAGCTTTTGCCTTCTTTGTTTTCTTTTTAAAATTACACAACTAATATACAAATAAGTGTGTGAAGTATTAGAACAATACTGAGGCCTTTCCCCTTCTTCCCAATCTTGCTCCCCTCCCCAGAGATAACTGTTAACATATTGGTGTGGATAGTTTCCAGATCTTTTCTATGTATTCATCATACACATTCATATGATATAAAGTCTTTGTTTTCAGCCAAAAATAATCCATTTGACTATCTTCTACTGCTGAAGTTCCACAGATTTCTGCATATTTTATTTTTAACCTAGCTAGACAGACTTACAAAGTGAACCTTTGTCCAATGCCCACATTGAGCCATGAATAGATTTTGTTTTTTAATTATTTATTTTTAAGTACTCACCAAAAAGACTGTGGCCTAGGTCCCAATTTTGATTGCCAAAGGCTGAAAGCAAGCTTCTTATGCCTCTGAGCCATTCCATAGGGAAACTAAGGCACTACCAAAAGAGAATATAGATGCTCTGCCCCCCATAGCTGTCCACTGTTGTTGTTGTTAGGTGCCATCGAGTCAGTATCTGACTCATAGCGACCCTCATAGGGTTTTCAATGGCTATTTCGGGATTGCCTTGGGAGTGGATTGCCAGGTCCTTCTCCCATCTTTGCGGTGCTGGGAATTAAACTCGGGGCCTCAGAGACTGCAGCGCAGCGCTCTACCCACTAAGCTAAATCCCAGCCCACTAGTAGCCATTTATTAATGTTGACTATGTTTCTAGGCCCTATGAGCTAAGTGTTTTCAATGTATTATCTCATTAATCCTTATAGCAACCCTGTGAAGGAAGAAAAATTATTAAACATGCAAAGTGTGGTTTAGAGAGATGAAAAAATTAGCCTAAATTCACATACCTAAAAAATGGACGAGCTACAATTTAAATTGTATTTGACCTAAAGAAAAGTCTAGTATTCTTTTTTGTTCATTTGCTTTTGTTTACAAGACAGATTCTCCTGTGTCACCCAGGCTGGCCTTGAACTCCTGATATTCTTGCCTCAGTGCTGGGATTACAGGTGTTTGCTACCACACCTCACCCCAAGTCTGGTATTCTTAATCCAAATTTTTCGTTTCAAACTACCACCTGCCCCTCCCATTTTTTTGTTTGCTTTGTTTTGTTTTTCCTCTAGTGCAGACTTTTCACATCCACACCCACTCTGTGGAATTTGTATGGCACCACCAAATGAATAAAAGCTATTAAGGCTGCCCAGCCTCAAGAGACAGGGCTGGGTTTTAGCTCAGCTGGTAGAGTGCTTGTTCTGCATGCTCTGAGCCCATGGGTGGATCCCCTGCCCCACAAAAACAGGAGAAGGACCTTGAAGCCCACTCCTGAAAACAATCCCCAATCAGTCATCAAAAGCCCTATGAATAGCAAAGAAGCACTGACATAGTTCCAGGTATGGCCCAATATCAGGAGCGTTTCATCTGTTGCACATAGGGTCACTATGAGTTGGACAGGACTCAAGGCTTCAGGACAGGACAGGACAACAACAGCTTCAGCAGACAGAGATCTCATAGAGCCTGTGTAATCCCATAGTAGTGACAGTGACTGGAGGCAGCTCAAGGGAACATAGGCTTTAGGAATAGCATCTGAACAAAGCCAGTCCTGAGGCTACTGTTGCAAAACCTTCTGAAATCCATTTTGTTTGTTTGCAGTACTGAAAAGTTGAACCTAGGGCCTCTCAAATTCTAGGCAAGTGCTCTACCATGGAGCTGCACCCTCAGCCTCTTTTTTATTTTGAGACAAGGCTCCATATGTTATGCAGGTTGCCTCTGGCCTTGAACTCATGATTTTATTGCCACTGCCTCCTAAGTAGCTGGGATTACAGGTATGTGCTACAGCACCTGGCATGGACGTAGCTTTTTATCCTCATATTTTAAAAGCTTGACTAAATCATTTTAATTTCATTTATCTGAGAATTGCTAAGCTAACCTAGATACAAGTTCTGTTTGTGTTAATGATAAATTAGCATTGAATGTGTATGTTGTTGTTAGGTACCGTCGAGTCGGTATCCGACTCATAGCGATCCTCATAGAGTTTTCAATGGCTAACTGTTTCCGGATTGCCATAGAAAAGAATGTGTATGAGTTATAGTTTATTTTTAGAATATCCAAAAATTTATTTAAGATGAATAAAAAAAGTCCTTATCAGTTTTACTCTGACAATTCAAGAGTTTTAAGAGGTATCAATCCTGCTAAAGATAATCTGTTTTCATGGATTTAAAGATTCCCTCATGGCTCAGGTCCTTGCATAATGACTCAGGAAACACAAATAAATGACATTGTCTTGAACTTGATAATCCTTTTTGGAAATACACTAGGTATATGAAAAATGCTTCTATAATCATTATATTACCTTTTGTCAAATTTCATATATTTGTTCATATGGAATGTGAGATTTGGAATGAACCTGAGAAATCCTCTCATTGACCTTCTTGTTTTAAAGATGAGAAAACCTTCCCGTGAACTGACATGCACTGGTAATTCTAGCTACTTGGGAGGCTGGGGCAGGAGGATGGCACGTTCAAGGCTAGTCTTTCCTACTTTGTGAGTTTAAGGCCAACATGGGAAATTTAAGAAGAGTTTCAAAATAAAAAATTTTTAAAGGGCTAGGGATGCAGCTCAGTGTTAGAGCACTTGCCTAGCATGTGCAACGCTCTAAGTTAAATTCCCAGTATCAAAAATAATAAATAAAAAAGTAAAGAGGAGAAAACCCAGTAATGGAAAATGCATGGCCTACTCTAATTAGAATGGGGCTAAGCCAGGCTTCACATTTAAGTCCTTCAATTGAAGATCTAGAATGCTTTCCTCTTCATTATTCCATCAATGAGTCCACAGTTTTATGCCTCATTCATTCAATTTTCAACAAATAGAGTAGGGACTAAATACAGGTTTTTGTCTCCATGGAGCCAACTACCTGGTCATCATCAACTTTGACAAGATGCTTCTGCCTTGACTATTTCATGACTATGTGGATTTGAACAATTCTGTGTATTGTTCTATAATAACAATAGCTTTTATAATAACTGCTCCTTATATGGCACTGATTTGGCTGGGCACTGTTCAAAGAATTATCAGTACACTTCACATTTAAATTCTCACATACAAAATACTCAAGGAAGGAAGTATTCATATCTCAATTTCACAGATGGAGGAAGTTTGCCAGTGTCAAGAAACTCACCCTAAATCATACAGCTAATAAGTGGCATGATCAGGATTCAGGACCAAGCTCCAGTTTCTAAGTCCATGTCTTATAAATCATTTTTTTAATTGTTTTTTATTGAAGCACTGACAATAGTGTTTCTCCTGTTGTATGTAGGGTTGCTATAAGTCGGATACAGACTCATACAGACTGTTTTGGGTTTTTTTTTCCAGTACTGTGGAGTTGAGCCTAGGGCCTCAGACATACTTTTATAGGCACTTTACCACTGAGCCATACCTCCAGCCCATTGTTTACTTTTTATTTTGAGACAGGGGCTAAGTTACTCAGGCTGCCTCTGGCCTCAAACTTGGGACCCTCATGCCTCTGCCTCCTGAGTTGCTAGGATTAAAGGCATGAGCCAACGCCCCTGGCCAACTGGAAGTCATCTTAAAGGAATAACATTCATTAAGCACTCACTAAAGGGCAGGCACCGATAGCCATAGCCCTGTGGCATCGGATCCCATCAGATCTCCTAAGCTAAGCAGGGTTGGGCTTGGTTAGTACTTGGATGGGAGACCACCTGGAAACACCAGGTGCTGTAGGCTTGGGAGACAGACCTGGCAACCCACTCCCAAAAGTCAATCCACCATTGAAAACCCTATGAACAGAAGAGAAGCACTGACAAGAGTGTTTCTCCTGTTGTATGTAGGGTCACTGTTGTTGTTGTTGTTAGGTGCCGTCGAGTCGGTATCCGACTCATAGCGACCCTCATAGGGTTTTCAATGGCTGATTGTTTTGGGATTGCCTTGGGAGTGGATTGCCAGGCCCTTCTCCCATTTGTGCGGTGCTGGGAATTGAACTCGGGATCTCAGAGACTGCAGCGCAGTGCTCTACCCACTGAGCCAAATCCCAGCCACACACATAGGGTCACTATGAGTTGGATACAGACTCAAGCACCTAACAACAACAAAAGGCAGGCATGGGAGAAGGACTTGGCAATCCACTCCTTAGCAATCCGGAAACAATCAGCCCTTGAAAACCCTATTAGGGCCGTTATGAGTCAGATATGACTCCACAGCACCTAACAACAACAACAGAGGGCAGGCACTTTCTTTACACTAACAATCACCCCATTAGGCACCCTGTACAGCAGAGGAAACTGAGAGTCAGAGAGGTTAAAATAACTTACTGAAGGTCACAGAGGGAAGAAGAGGTTTAGCAAAAATTCAAATTTTCCAGGCAGCTTTCATACCACCAGTCTTTATGGGCACACCCCTGGAGTATACTGCTGTGATGTCAATACTACTGTAAGGGTGGCTGTCCCCTCCAGACACTGTACTTGCGGCTACCATCCTGAAAAGACCCCCCACTCCTACCCCTGCCCCGGTAGCTATGGAGAACTCTGTTTTCCAAGTGACTTCTAAGGACAATAGGAATCTTTTCCAGCCAATAGGGAGTCTGTCTTAAATTTCTGCAAGTTGTATTTGATCATACATCCTATAACCATGGTGAAGGCTCTAACAGCTTTTACTGTGTGTTCTTCAAAAGTAGCAAAGATCATCAGAGCTGTTCCCAAGTCCTTGCTGGGCATCTCTCCACAGCGCAGCCCCTGCACATAGCCCAGTCACATTGCCTTGATTACTCATCTGTCACTCTCACAGGGCAGGAAGGTCTCTAAGGACAGAGAACGCATTACCAGGTGCACTATTCCCCACCCCCTTGTCAAACCACATTTGTTGAATGAGAGGCTGAATATAATGAATGAATGAATCCTTATATTAACTTGTCTTTCAGTCATTGGCTTCTTCTTCCTCCTTTCTTTAAATAGGTTAGTGACTTAGGACCCTAATGCATTCTAGTTCTATAAATGAATATAGATTAGATATAATAGGCCTGAAAAATAACTTAAATCTGGCCCAAAGACAAGTTTTCGCTACCCATTAACAGCTGGCAGGTACTTAGGGAAATTGGACCTCAGTTTGTTTGCTGTCCCAGTGACCACACCAAAACCTCTGTTCTGTAATGTTTTTTCCTGTCAGACCAAACCAGACGGACATAGCAGTGATTCACTAATCCATTTTTATTTTACATTAATATAAATCATTGACTTTAATAATATACAGGATGTATAATATTAATATTATACAGTAGTATACAGTAATATATACAATATGCATAATATTTTCTCCCATGTAGAGCCCTAAAATGTGTTTCCAATTATTATTTTTTCCTTTTATGGTGCTGGAGATGGAGCCCAGGACCTCATGCATGCTCACCACATACTCTACCACTGAGCTAGCCTCTTTTTTACTATGTTACAGTGTGGTTTTAGGAGCCACGAGGTGTGAAGAAGAGATTGTACTTAAGATGTCTTTTCCACATTAACCACTAAGGCTTTAAGAATTTGGGCCACAGTAAGGCTGAGCAGGGCTAACTGGCTTTGGCTGTGCTGAGGAATTAGCCTGTAGTATCTCAGAATGCAGATGATGAGCAATGTTCGTGAAACAGATATTTTGTCTCCCCAGAAGCTCTGGAGAAAGTTGTATGATAGGCTCTTACTTGGCTGCAGTGCTTAGAAAATATTTTAAATGGGAGGCATAGCTGAGTTCCTTGAAATTCTGCTGCACTTTTAAAGAACTGATACTAAGCCAGGTGCGGTGGTGCATGCCTATAATCCCAGCAGCCCAGGGAGGCGGAGGCATGAGGATCTCACGTTTGAGACCAGAGGTAGTCTTTGTAATTTAGCGAGACCCTGTCTCAAAAAGTAAAAAGAAAATGGGCTGGGGGTGCAGCTCAGTAGTCTAGCACTTGCAGAGCATGCAGGCACAAGTCAACCCCCAGTACCACAAAAAAAAAAAAAAAAAGAAAGAAAGAGAGAAAGAAAAAGAAAAAGAACTGATGCTAAAGTATGGGTGCCATATATGCCCTGGGAGCAGAGAGATTCGGAACTCACTCACTCGTATTTTATGATCTGTAAGTCTTTAACAAGGTCAAGCAAAGCTAATGGGGGAAGAGGAGGAGCCACCAACATGTGTTTCCCTAGTTGGATATTGCTGATTCTGAAAACTAAAGGGGAAGAACTGTAATGGGAATTGGATCAATAGAAAAGTTTATTTAGCAATTTAGGTCAAACTAAAGATTGTTTGGTGCTGGGATTTAGCTCAGTTGGTAGAGCATTGCTCTGCAGTCTTTGAGGTCCTGAGTTCAATTCCCAGCACCGCAAAATGGGAGAAGGACGTGGCAGCCCACTCCCAAGGCAATCCTGATACAGCCATTGAAAACCCTATGAGTGTCACTATGAGTCAGACTGGACTCAACAGTCCTAATGACAACAACAAAAGATTGTTTGCCTGCAGCCGTACCTCTGAGACATCCAATCTTGTCAGATCTCAGAAGCTAAGAAGGGTCAGGCCTGGTTAGTACCTGGGGTGTACCCAGGATGGGAGACCACATGGGAACACAGGTGCTGTAGACTTGGGAGAAGGACTGGCAACCCACTCCCAAAAAACAATCTACCATTGAAAACCATATGAATTGCAGAGAAGCACTAACAATACTGTTTTGCCTGTTGTATGTAGGGTCACTGTGAGTCAGACACCAACTCAACGGCACCTAACAACAACAACAAAGATAGTTTGCTAGAGGAAATAGTGTAGAAGTATATTTTCAATATGATATTTTAAAATTACCAAGTAATTTTTTAGAAGTCAGTCCAAAAAGTTAGACTGCAAATATGAACATTGTTAACACTGGCAGGGAACATTCCTAACTTTCATGTGGGACTCTGTCTCCTGCCTGCTAATGCAAGCCAGAGCTCCTTGCTTGTCAGCTTGTCTGAGTGCTGAATCATTGGCTCCTCCTCGACATTGAGATGAAGACTTGTGCCCATTTGGTAGGGTTTAACACAGTTAAGTTCACAGAACAAATAGTTTCCCCAAAGTGCTTTAACTGAAGGAATAGGCACTCTCTCTCTAGAGATCCTATCTTTCTTATTGGGAAAGTAAACTTCTCTGGACCTCTGCCTCAGTTCCTCCTTCTGACCCAGAAACAAGGACAAGGCAGTGACCTACCTTGGTCTTTGCTGCAAGGGCAGGCTCACCCAGCAAGTGGCCAGGTTTCTCTGGCAGACTGCACAGTGATGCTGGGAGGTTTATGAAAGATTATGTGTGGGAAGAGAAGGGGGAGGAGGAGGGGGAGGAGAAGCAAACAGCTTGGTAAGTCAGGTACTGCTTTGGCATCCTCCTGCAGCTGCGCTGGCATTTGGAGAAAGGATTACTATTACAGTTTGTTTACTCTCACACCTATTTCTTTGCAGCATTCTGAAAGAACTTCAAAGGTATTTACAAGAGGAATGATAATCAAGGATGTAACTAGAGCTGTAGGAGAATCCTCTATTTGGCAGTGCAAACTGCCAATATATCATTCTAATTGCTTTCTAGAGCCTGCTGTGGCATTTTTCTGGAAAGAGTCAACTTTGTTACTTCTATAGCATTGGGGTCACCTTGGTCTTTTTTCCCTTCCCAGGTCAGGGCATTCACCCAAAATGCCATTTGCTTGGGAAAATATCTAGTCATGTTCTCTCCTCTCTTCTCTTCTTCTTCTCCTCCTCCTCCTCCTTCTTTTTCTTCTTCCTCCCCCTCCCTCCTCCTCCCTCCTTTACCCTCCTCC
>VMDO01031401.1:0-20151 GCA_007922755.1 Pedetes capensis
TTTTAAAAATTTGGACTTTGTATGTTGACTCAGTAATGGTTTCTTTGATTCTCTCTGTGATGAGAGTTGGAAAATAAGACTTTTAAAAAGTGATATTCTAGCTAATTATTGCTAGATGCATTGCCTAAATGTTTGACATTTGCCTATGATTACTGATTTTTTTTTTGGTAGTGCTAGAGATTTAACTAGGTACCTTGTACATGCTACGCAAATATTCTACCACTGAGCCTCACCCTAACCCCCTATTATTGGTTTGTAAGATAATATCAAAATTGCCTGTTATAACATAGTGTTTCTGACAGTACCACAGAAATAAGCCAAATATAAAGTGTTTCTAAATAAAACTCCCCCCAAAGACTATAAATATCATAAGGTCTAGCAGAAGGAACCACAAGATACTCTTAACTACAGATTGTAGGTCATTCCCAACTTCTACATTTTTCTATATTAGAAATGAATACCTCAGGAACAAGACAAAGAGTATTTCCTATTATTTAAAGACAGATGGTTTCCATTACTAACTAATCAAGATAAAATAACCGAACGTGAAAAAGGCAATTTTGAAATTCAAAGTACTACTGTGAACACTCTGGTGACATATGCCAGTGTTGTTTCTTTTTATATCAAATATCTCAATGAAAATGCACAAAATACTCCAAGCAAAAGAGTAGTTTTCAGTCGAATCTAGTTCCTCAAGACCTACCAGTAAAATACATTTAGAAGCTATTATAAACATGTACATTTATGTGTACATTTTAAATCCATTTCTGCTATAATGGCCATTTATTTTTATTTCTATCATTCTTTTCTATTTACAACTTTATTGCACACAATAAACCTTCTCCATCGAAGTGCACAATTTGATAACACCTGACAGATGCTAACAGATGTGAAATCTTCACCCAAATTTCCTTGTATCCCTTGGCAATCCATCTTTTCTCCCACCTCATCCCAATGCAACCAATGGTCTGCTTTTTGTCAGTAGGGACTAATTTGCATTTGAGATTTTTATGTAAGTAGAATCAGGCATGATGTTCCTTCTTGTACCTTCTTTTACTTAGTGTAGTTTTAAGATTCAACCATGTTTCTCTGTGTATTAAGTTTGTTCTTTATTATTACACATGGTTTTGTTGTTGTTGTTATTATTGTTATGGTTTTCAGTACTGGGGAATTGAACCCAGGGCCTTGTGCATGCAAGGTTAGTGCTCTACTGCTGAACTGCAACCTCAGCCCCCCTTTTTTTTATTTTTTATTTTGAATCAGGGTCTCACTAAGTTGTCCAGGCTCCCTCTGGCCTCAAATGAGCCATCCCCCTGCCTCAGCCTCCTGTGTTGGTGGGACTACAGGAGTGTGCCATGGCACCTGGCTGCATATGTATTTTTAAATTTTCTGGACAAACACTTAAAAGTACAAACATTTCAAAGTGATGTCATAGGTTTTAAATGATAACCAGAGAATACAGTGGGAGAAGGACCCAGCAACCCACTCCCAAAAACCCTATGAAAACCCCATGAACAGCAGAGAAACACTGACAATAGGCAGGGTTGCTATGAGTCAGATACTGACTCAATGGCACCTAACAATAAACAGAGAACACAGAGATGGTAAGTACTGAGGAAATTATTTTTTTAATCACAACATTTTTCCAAAGTATAGATTTCTTTAAACTATATAACTATTCTAAAAATATGTCTTACGGCCAGGCACAGTGGCGTACACATGTAATCCCAGCGATTCGGGAGGCAGAGGCAGGAGGATCGCAAGTTCGAGACCAGAGGCAGTCTGCGTAATTTAGCGAGACCCTGTCTCAAAAAGTAAAAAAACGGGTTGGAGGTGAAGCTTAGTGGTACAGCACTTGCAAAGCATGCAAGTGCAAGGCCCTGAGTTCAACCCCCAGTACCAATAAAAAAAAAAAAAGTCTTATGGAAAAATCTAGAATTTAAACTTGGGTATTCAGAGTTGGGAGCAACGAATCTAAAATCTATAATTTTGAAGGTGTATTATCTAAGTTCAGACCACTTTCTTGTAAGTAGTAGAAGCACTTTTTTTCAAGCTTGTTGTTGTTGTTAGGTGCCGTCGAGTCGGTATCCGACTCATAGCGACCCTCTGTACAACAGGGGAAACACTATTGTCAGTGCTTCTCTGCTGTTCATAGGGTTTTCAATGGCAGATTGATTTTTGGGAGGGGGTTGCCAGGTCCTTCTCCCAAGCCTACAGCTTCTGGTGTTCCCACGTGGTCTCCCATCCAGGTACTAACCAGGCCTGACCCTGCTTAGCTTCCGAGATCTGACGGGATCGGATGCCACAGGGCTACAGCTGCAGGCTTTTCAAGCTTAGTGGACATGATTCAGTGGTAAAACACATGCTCCACTTTGTCAAGTAATACTGGATTACTTAATACTGAATGAAAATATTCAGAAGATATTGAATTAGTAAGATACTAAAAGATCACCCAAAATATCAGAATCCTTTACTACATAAAAGCAAAGTAAATCTGGTAGTTTGACAGATCTCCCCTTTTTAAAAAGTAATAAGCCAGCATTAAAAAGTAATAAGCCAGTGTTCCAACACAAAACAAAAAAATAACCACCCAGAGATAATGAAACACAGAATGGAGAAATGCAATGTAAACATGTGACAGAAAGAAAAAGGATGAGACCGGAGAAATGAGATTAAAAAGCTAGGATCGAAACAAAGGAAGGAGAACATGATGAAGAAATACTCTGAGATCTCTTTTACATAAATTGAATATGTTTCTACAGAAATTTTACATTTTACATAAATTTTTACATAAATTGAATACATTTTTAATTTATTGAAAAGTCCCTTACCTTAAGACCAACTTTCTTTTCATATTTCTCCTTTTCATATTTGACTAACCAATTATCGTTTCCTCTGTCTTGCAAAAGAAATTTTTAAAAATCTGTTAATTGATTTTTATGGAGATTATCACTTAATATACCAAGTGGAGAAATCTAGTCACTTCCTGATTGAGATTTTCATTGGTTTTCTACAGCACGTGTTCACTACATAAACGTTCCAGTTTAACAGAAACTATGTTAGCTAACATTTACTAAATGTTTTCTCTGTGCCAGATACTGTTGTAAGTACTTAGCATGTTAATTCATTCAATCCTCATAACACCCTGTGAGGTCGGTACAATTGTTAGATCAAGGTTATTAAAATCAAGGATTTTAATCTTCACGTGAGGAAGAAAATGCATCTGTCCCTACTGCCAGGCAAATTTCTATATAGGTTCCCTAATGCCAGCACTGGAGGACTCTGGACTATACACCAGTTTTAATATTAACCTAAGACCATATTAATTAAGAAGGTCAATCTAGAAAATTATATGATGCTTTTTCAGAAGCTAATATAAATGACAAGAAAACTTTACACCAGTGGTTCTCAACCTTGTAAGTGCATAAGAGCTACCCAGAGGGCTTATGAAAACACAGGCCTGGTCCCTATTTGCAGAGTTTCTGCTTTAGTAAGTGTAGGGTGGACTCTGACAAGATGCCTGTTAACCAGTTCCCATGTAACGCTGACCCTAAGAGCCCAGGAACCCACTGCTTTGGACTGTCTACATCATCGCTCCCTAACAACACAGATCAAATGAAAAGTTGAACACTTTATAAACCCCACAAATAGCTACAGGATGTCAAAATAAGGATCTAAAATAATTTATACACAATCAAGTTTCAATTTTTCATATTACACAGAAAACATTTCTAATGTCTGGCTTTGTCCTATTCTTGGGAAATCTCTCCCAAGGGGCCAAGAATTGATCTCTACAGCCTGGACAAGAGCCTCTAGCACCAGATTAATTCTGTCCAGGAGAGTTAGGGCTATACCTGTTTCCCAAGACAGAGGGAGACGTTTGCATCAAATTTTTATGACTTTGATTTCAGTAACAAGAATCTAGTTTGAAAGCTAACAAGACTGGAGTGAACAAATGAGAGAACTGTAATACCTGTATTTCTGATGATGTAATCCAAAATAACTAATCTTTCAAATTGTGACTGAAATTGTTTTCTAATATTCTCAGGCAAAGGGTCAGCTTCAAATTTCCTAAGCCAATATTCAGCCTCCTTGTAACCTTCAACAAATAACTGAAAGGAACCAATCTATAATTTTAAGAACTACAGTTAGAAAATAAAGTACAGAACAAAGGGATTAATTTTTTAATTTCTTAGCAGTACTGTCACAAAATGTTATACAAACACAGTAAGAAAAATAGAGGAGTTAACAGTAATTTAGGTAAGCCATATTTGTCAAGAAAATTATTTTATACACAAATTTTAAATAATCAAAAGAACACATAACAAAAAATGTTCAACCCTAGATTTTCAAGGAGTCCTGCAATTATTTTAGGATAAAAGAGAATAAACATGTGCCCTGAAGGTGACACTCTCAGCAAGAATCCTGCTTTCTAAAAATATTCATTAAAATAAATTTAATTGTGCAACCCAAACTGTACACCTATCATGGTTATTTCATCAGAACACAATTTTATCTTACTGAAGCAACATTTCAGGGTTCTTACAACATCAAATAAGAAAACAATTTCATTTAAAAATAGAATGGATTTTTTGACTACACAGTTGAAAGATTCTGTCATAAATTTTAAAGAACTAATCATTTGGTTATAACCTTTACAGTGGCTTTAAAAAAAAAAAGTTCTTTCCTTGGAAGATATGTTCAGTTTAAAAGGCTTTCTTTTTTTAAATTTTGTAGTGCTGGAGATTGAACCCAGGGCCTTGCATATGCTCTGTAAACTCTCTTCCATTGAACTACATTTCAGATTAAAAGGCATTTTTTTATTTTTAAAATTACTAGTTAACAGTAAACAATACATTAAAGATAGAATACAGATTTCTTTTTTTTTTTTTTTCTTTTTGTGGTACTTGGGGATTGAACCGAGGGCCTCATATATACTTTGCAAGTTCTCTACCACTGGGCTGCACTCGCAGCCCATTTTGAATTCTTTATCTTGAGACAGGCTCTCACTAAGTTACACAGGTTGCCTCTGGCCTTGGACTTGTGAGCTTCCTGGTTCTGCCTCCCAAGTCTCTGGGATCACAGGCAGGAGTGACATCTGGCAAGAATACAAATGGCACATAGGTAATGAGGGAGCTATTCTGCCTCACAAACGCAAACAAATCACCATGCCCCATGGCCCCTGCCTGTAATCCCAGCATCTCAGAGGCTATGGCAGGATGATAGTGAGATTGAGGCCAGAGGCAGCCTGTGCAAATTAGCAAAACCTTGTCTCAAAATTTTAAAAAAAGAGTGTGCTGGGGGTGCACCTCACGGGTAGTGCCCTTGTTTAGTGTGCATGAGGCCCTGGGTTCAATCCCCCAGTAATGTAAAAAAGGGGGAAAAAAAAAAGCAGTCCTCTTTTAAAAAATATTTATTTTAACAGTTTATATTATTATTAGCATGAAACTTTTAAGAATTTCCTAAAGGTCTTCTTGAAAGTACTTATAATTTAGCACTAGTAGTCATAAATATGGAAGTAACAGCCTCCTTTAGTCATATTTATTTCAGCACACCCAATGAAGACCTGGTCTTGTAAAAATTTTCAAAACATCATGCCTACTCAGAGTACAATTAAAAGGAAAGAAAGAAATAAGATTAACTCAATTTCTACTCAAACTCTTTTATCTAAATACTTATATAGTAACAAAAAAAACCCACAAAATTATAGGTGAAATATATTTTTAAAAAATAAAAATCTAGAGCTTTTTGTAGAATGCCTCTCCCATTAGCATTCTCCACCCTTGCTTAACAAGATGCTAATCATCCCTCGGGTTTACTTACAAGTGTTAAAAAAAACAAAATCTAATTCGTAATGAGTATACACAGCCACTAGCATTTCCTGAACCATTATTACTATGTGCTAAGTACGTGACACGAATTTAAGTCTATCCTCTGGTGTTATCAGCCCCATTTTATAGAAACTGGGGCTCTAAGGACCTTGCCCCAGCAAATTAGCAGAGAGGCTGAGACTAGTACCTAGTCTAGTCTAGTACCTAGTCTAGACTAGTACCTTTGAATCTAGACCTATGCTTTTAGCCATTATTTTATAAAACCTTCCACACAACACTTTCCTGAGTCCTACCATTCAACTTTCTTCCTTCCCCCCCTCCATTCCTTCTTTCTTTTCTGCTCTCCCTCCTTCCCTTCTCCCTCTCTCTCTTTCTGCAGTGCTTAGGACTGAACCTAGGTCCTTGTATATGTTAGGCAAATGCTATATCACTGAGCTATAATCCTACCCTAGGTATCCCTCTTCTAATCTCCCAGAGCTCCCTGAATTTACCATCCTATGAAGAGCTTTATCAAACTGCATAGAAACTACTTGTTGACTGTGAGCTCCTCAAAGAAGAAAAAGTGTGTTGTTTTCCCTTATATCCACAGTCTCTTGTTAGCTGCCTGATACCTAGTTCCCACTTCTTAGGATACATCTGCCATACTGCCTCCTAAGAAAAGCTGATCAGAGCAACTTACCTTAGGAGGGAGGCCTATCCGATGAAATTTTCTACCTACTTTTGGCACTTTCTCTAAGGCATACTTTTTGCCTTTTGCTTTTGCACGGTCAATTGCACTGTAGTTAAATGTCTCACTGACAAGCCAAGCCACCTAGAAATACGTGGGTTAGAAAAATGGTTAGAAAATTGCGTTATAGTGCATGTATTCACATACATATGAGCTGGGACTTAACTCAGTTGGTAGAGCGCCACTCTGCAGTCTCTGAGGTCCCGAGTTTAGATTTCCAGCACCGCACAAATGGGAGAAGGACATGGCAACCCATTCCCAAGGCAATCCTGAAACAATTAGCCATTGAAAACCCTATAAGGGTCGCTATGAGTCGGACACGACTTGATGGCACCTAACAACAGCAACAACAATTCACATACACGGGCTGGGGTTCAGCTCAGTTGGTAGAGTGCTGCTCTGTGCTCTCTGAGGGCCTCGGTTCAATCCCCAGCACTGCAAAAACGGGAGAAGGACATGGCAATCCACTCCTGCAGCAAGTCCAAAACAATCAGCCACTGAAAACACTATGAGGGTTGCTATGAGTTGGACCTGACTTGAGGACACCTAACAACAACATTCACAAACACCAGCAAATTCATTGTAGTGCTGTAAATGAGCAAGGTTTAACCCTATAATAAAGGCCCCAGAGAATCTATAATAGAAAGGGGGGAGTTTGCAAAGTCTTATTAAGTAGCATATATTTGTCTCCAAAAGAGGCACAAAAGTAGCACAAAATTTCCCAGCAGAGAAAAACATAACAGTCTTGAAATGTAGAATTAGGAATAAACATTTTTAAGAAGGCTTCAAGTAAGACCATATAAAGGCCAAAAAGAAAACAAAAGTAGTGTTGTTGGCACATTAGTTACCTCTACCCTCAATAGGATCCACAGGAGCTCTAGATAGATCCCTGATCTCTTTCGTCTGTCCGTCCTTCCTTTCTTCCCTTTTTCCTTCCTTCCTTCCTTCATTTTGGTGGTACCTGGGAGTTTAACCCAGGGCTTCACACATACTTTCCAAGTGCTTTATCACTGGGCTGCATCCTGAGCTTATTTTTAATTTTTTTTTTTTTTTTTTTGAGACCAGGGCCTCGCTAAGTTATGCAGGCTGCCTCTGGCCTTGAACTTGCAATCTTCCTACTTCAGCCTCTGGAGTTGCTGGGATTACAGGTGAGCATCACCACACCTGGTTCCTTTTCTGTTTTCTAAATGCTAGCCCTTTCTCTCTTTTTATTAGCACCACGTGACCTCACAGGACCACGAAGACATTCCTTTGTGTACTCTGAGGATCTACAGTAGAGTCAATTTACTAGTTGTTCATGACTCTTGGACCACAAAAAAAGGGAATGAACTTTAGGCTCTGTCATTAGGAATTATTTCTCAAGTATTCACAGCTGAACGAGCTGTAAATTAGAAGTACTTGACTGAGAACAAATTCTCCCTTACCTTCGTTTTAGGTACAATGCCCAGATGAAGCTTTTCATCCACCAGGTATGCACCAGCTTCAGAAAGGTATCCCTGGTTAGGAAGCAGGCAGCCTCTGCCAAAGCAGCAAGGGCAGCAGACCTTATGAACATATTTGGTCCATTTTGGATTCAGTTGACCATAAGGCTCTTCTGATTTGGGTTTAAACACACCAATAATTTCCTATAGGGGATAAAAGTAGAACTCTTATTAGACTTTAATATATGCGTGGAAAATTATCCACAAAATCATATTCTACTGCTCCTCCCACCCCAGATTTAGGCATAGCCCTCAACATTAGAAAGTTTCATTCCAATCACATTTCTGCATTCATTCTCACTCAACAATCTAAAATCTACAATTCTTTGGACCAGTGGCTTTTAAATTGTGCTCTGACAAATCTTAGAAGGGCAAGGCTTCATGTCATTTAACGTGTGACCCTATGAGATTTAATGAAATTAACTCTGATTTCATTTGTTTTATATTACTGGACTCCCTGAATTACAGGCTGCCTCTGGCCTTGAATTTGTGATCCTCCTGTCTCAGCCTCCTGAGTGGCTGGGATTAGAGGTGTGCTCCACGGCACCTGGCTGTTACTGGACTTTCAAGTTAATGAAGTGTTCCACAGGGTTTTTTTGTCTTTTGTTTTTGTTTTCCCTGAGATGGGGTCTCATTATGTTGCTTGGCTTCTGCTTCAGCCTGCTGAGGAACAGCTGGGACTCCAGATGTGCACTACCATACCCAGCTCTCCACCAAGTTTTAAATGTTTCAAAACTACCACTCTAGATCAAACAGGATTATTACTCAGTATCCACTAAATATCCAATTACATGCTTATTTATTGTCTACTTTCCCACTGTGATATACATTTGAAAAAGGCAGGGACTTCCTTACAGCTACATCTCCTGTTCTCAGAACAGTACTTAATATTTAGTAGACACCCAAGTAGTTGCTAAATAAACTAATATTGTAAATCCAATGACAAAAAAATAGTTCTCCAAAACACAAAGGTAATAAAGATACACTAAACATCTATGCTGTCAGGTTCTCTTCACACTGACTTTTTTAGTTATGATTTTCAAGAATGAATTTTAAATAAGCTCTTTTCTGTTAAGAAAAAATATGCTCATGAATGGCTAACAGTCTCTATAATATCTAGTATTGGTCTGATACAATATATTCCTATTAAATTTAAGGCTGGATTATTTTTAGACAAGAATTAAAAACCTCAGGGCTGATACAATATATTCCTATTAAATTTCAGGCTGGATTATCTTTAGACAAGAGTTAAAAACCTCAGGGCTATTTCAATGGTAGAGTACCTGCCTAATGTGTAAGGGCCTGGGTTCAACCTTCACTACTACCGCCACCAAATAAATGAAAAAAAATGAAAGAATATGAAAAAAAGAAATAAAAATCTCATAAATTTTAATATAAAATTACTTTACAATGCAATAAAGTCTAAGTAACTAATAAAAAATGACAAGAATGAATTAAGAAGGCTTAGAATAAAAACTGAGAGATTGACATTACCTGGAAATACTTTTTAAATTTAATTTCAATTTTATTTTATATTTTAGAGTTGAGGGTCTCACTGTATTGCCCAGGCTGGCCCCAAACTACTGGGCTCAAGAGATCTTCCTGCTTCAGCCTCTTGAGTAGCTGGGACTACAGGCATGTACTCTCATGCCCAGGTATCTACAAAATGTATATAAGTCTCGAAAAAAGAAAAGCCTCTGCTTTAAAATCACTTTTGAGCAGGGCACTGTGGCTCATGACTGTGATCCCAGCAATTTGGGAGGTGGAGCCAGGAGAATTGTGAATTTGAGGCCAGAAGCAGCCCGCATAATTTAGTAAGACCCTGACTCAAGATAAGAAAAAAATTGAAAAAGGGCTCGGGGTCCAGCCCAATGGTAGAGCACTTGCAAAGTATGTGCAAGGCCCTGGGTTCAACACTCAAATATCATAAATAAATAAAATTTAAAAAATTCACGTTCAAAATGCAACCCCAGTCTTTGTAATAAAAAATGGGTGAAATTATAAACTTTCTTTCCTCTCAAAAAAGCACTGCTGGTTATGTAGCATGTAGAAAGTTTTTAGAAAAGATAACATCAATTTTTGAAAAATTCTAGACTGAGTGGAAAAAAGTGCCGTGTCAATTTCACTTTTCTGCTCCAGAATCATATTTGGTTCATTCCATTTTCATGTCTTCCAGTGCCTTCAAACTTCAGGTTATCTAGCCTCCTTCTACTGGTACAATGTCATAAAAAATACTCCTAGAGTAAAATATACCTTTGAAAAATTTTAAGCGTTTGGAAATGACATATAAGCCAGGTTTTGAAAGTTTAAAACTTCCACTGTGCTTAACTAACATGATAATAGGCTATTGTAAAGTAAGAACTTATGAACGTATTCCCAACAAATTTATAGGTGAATGTGTTTATATTTATGGGTGTATAGGTATTAATATTTGGAATCAAGCACAAAATATCAGAACAGCAAGCTACAACTTGAAATGATTAGCTTTATATCTATACCTTAGTAAGAAACAAAAAAACTGACCTTTATTTCAGAAAAGAGGGTATAATTAGACTTAATAGGAAATTATCTTCAGAGACTCATAATGACTTCACATTTAAATTAGTGTCTTCCAAAATTTCAGTAATATATGGTAGGTTTGTGAAATTCTCACCCTCTTAGGATCCTTCACAAAGTAACTTCCACTTGACCCTTGAGAGATTCTTTGTGGAAAAATTCCAGTTTCTATTGCTTGTTCTGCTCTCAATATAATATCAGCAAATTCTGGATCATCCAAGAATACATTCATCTCTGAAGCATAAGTTACTGCATCAAGAAGAAAGACCAGCCATGAGAATGCTCATGATACGGGCCTCCGTGTATGGGTTATTGGCTGGAGGACAATAAAGTACACACAAATGTAATCAAGCATTGTATAGATGGCTTTGATCCTCCTACTTGTCCCCAATCCCATTTCTCCTTCTTGTTGTTACATGTCATCGAATAGCGTCCGATTCATAGCAACCCTCACAGGGTTTTCAATGGCTGATTGTTTCGGGATTGCCTCGGGAGTGGATTGCCACCTCCTTCTCCCATTTTTGTGGTGTTGGGAATCGAACCTGGGACCTCAGAGACTGTAGAGGGGCTTTCTACCAACTGAGCTAAATCCCAGTCCCCTTTCCTTTAAAGTTCCACAAGATGACACATAGAAAAAAGGCTCACTATTTGTTGAAAAAACCCATCCGAATATCTTACTTCTTTGAATTCCTCTGCAATGATTCTGTCTTCCACCCTACTTCAGCTCTAACTCCGAAATCTTGCCTGTGATCCCATCACTACCAGTATCCACAATCTCCCTATACTTTCAATTTCAAGCACTTTCTCTCTCCCCAGCTAAATACCTCTGGCACTCTGAGTCCAAAACTGCTCCCATCCCACAAGAAGCTGCAAAACATGGATCTACTATGTTGGCCTTGGAGCTGACCCCTTCGAAGTCGTCTCCCTCCTTGGCCAGCTTAAACTGTGAAATCATTATAGAATCATTTTGCTTCCTTCCCTTCATCGTGGTCACCTAGAAAAATCCTGGTCCTGGTTAAACCCAACCACCTGGCAATTCTATCCCTGTGCTGGGGCAGCTGAACTTGACCAAAGAAACACACATAAACCAATCTATCCCTTTAAATTCTCTACACCTCTCCCACCCCCTCAGCAGATGATGTAGCACCTTAGGTCACTAAGAACTGTTCACAGAAAACTACTACCAGCTTGCTGCACCACATTTACTGACCCACGGCTTAACTGTGGAATGCCTCATCCTTAGTTCGTGTTCCTTTTCCTTACTTTATCAACATTGATCATTCCCAAATTTATAGTTGTTGTTGTTATTAGGTGCTGTCGAGTCGGTATCCGACTCATAGTGACCCTCATAGGGTTTTCAGTGGCTGTTTCGGGATTGCCTTGGGAGTGGATTGCCAGGTCCTTCTCCCATTTTTGCGGTGCTGAGAATTGAACTCAGGACCTCAGAGACTGCAGCGCAGCGCTCTACCAACTGAGCTAAATCCCAGCCCCAAGGCAATCCAAATTTATTACTTTTTTTAATTTTTATTTTTAAATTAGTATACAATGAGTTTCATTATGGCATTTCCATACATCAAGTACTTGGCTCATATTTACTTCCTATTGCCACTCCCATGATGCTCCTACCACCTCCTGCTATTTCCCATTCCCCATCATCCCCCAATTTAGATCTCAAGCCTGGACTTCTGTATGTCTCTCCTTGGAGGTTATTGGACAGCTCAAACTTTACTATCCCAAACTTAACTACTTATCTTTACCACCCCTCCTGAATGCTGCATCTCCATTCTTCCCGATTCCAGTGAGGGCAACTCAAAATCTTCCAGTTGCCTAAAACAAAAACCTTCAAATGATCCTCGCTCTCACACTCTCACTTTCCACACCTGATGGATCAGCAAGTCCTATTGGCTCCATCTTAAATAAGTATCCAGATCCCAACCTAGATTATCACGTGCCGCCTCATCGGTCTCCCCCTTTCACCTCTCTCCACTTAACAAGGAAGTTTGGGTAACCCTCTTAAAACATGGGACAGATCATGTCACTCTTACCAGACTAAGGGTTTCCCACAGCATTCAAAGAAAAAGTCCAAGTCCTAATGGCCTCTAATACCTTAACCAACCACCACTAATCTCCATCTTATTTTTTTATTTAGCACTTATCACCCAATACATAGTGTAATTAATTTCGTGAGTAATGACCACATATAGATTTCTTTCACTGCTGTATCCCTGGAAAGAACACAATTCCCGGAACATTAATAAGCACTCAAAGTCTGCTGAATGAATTGATAATTAACCATTTAGAGTAGTAGACAAGTCAAAAGCTATTTACATTTTAATTTGGAAGGTATTTCAGTGCTCTATGTAATTATATACTGATGAAGATCAAAGAACACAGTCTTCAGTATGGATGAACCCAACTTCAAGAAAACAAAAATCCTTACAACTGGTTCAGAAACAACTTCATGATAAATGGAGAAAAGATTGAGGTTGTCCAGGATTTTGCT
Source organism: Pedetes capensis (assembly GCA_007922755.1). Taxonomy (NCBI): domain Eukaryota; kingdom Metazoa; phylum Chordata; class Mammalia; order Rodentia; family Pedetidae; genus Pedetes; species Pedetes capensis. The sequence goes on from VMDO01031401.1 coordinate 13,099, forward strand.
TTACTTGGTTCCATAATCAACACCTATGGAAGCAGTGGTCGAGAAATCAACAAGACACATTGCATTGGGAAAAGCTATGGCAAAAGGCCTCATTAAAGTGTTGAAAAGTAAAGATTTCACGTTGAGGATGAAGATATGCCTGACTAATACCATGGTATTTCCAATTGCATCATGTGCTTGTGAAAGCTGGACTTTGAATCAGAGAGACAGGAAAAGAAGCGATGCTTTGAACTGTAAGTGCTGGAGATGAATATTCAATAACATTCAATAATATACCACAGACTGCCCAAAGTACCAACAGATCCAACCCAGATGTGCAACCAGAGCGCTCCTTGGAAGCAAGGATGGCTAGATTACATCATACATATTTTGGACATGTTGTCAGGAGGGACCAAACCCTAGAGAAGGACATCATGTTTGCAAGAGTGGTGGGTCAAGAAAAAATGGAAGACTGTCAGCTAGATAGACTGACACAGTAGTTGCAACAATGAGCTTAAACAAAAAAGATCATATGCATGGCACAGTGTCATGTGGTGTTTTGTTGTTGTGCATAGAGTCGCTATGAGTCAGACTCAACTTGACAACACCTAACAATGTGATTATGAAAATTTATAACATAATCAACTTTCCTTACAGACAGAAATAAAACTGTTATTTAATACTTTTAAAAAGTTTGTGCTGAAAAAAATACTACAAAAAGCTACTGGGCATATTTAGCCCACACGAAAGAATAAATAATCCAAATATTTAACCACTTCTGCACAACTGATTGGGAGATGGACCCAGCAACCCACTCCCAAAAACCAATCTGCCATTGAAAACCCTATGAACAGCAGAGAAGCACTAACAATAGTGTTTCACCTGTTGTACACAGGGTCGCTATGAGTCGGATACCGACTCCACAGCACTTAACAACAACAACAACACAACTGATAGGGGGATGGGGTTTAGCTCAGTTGGGTAGAGTGCTGCTCCGCACTATCTGAGGACCAAGGCTCAACCCCCAGCACCACAAAAACCCCAGCACCACAAAAACAAGATCCCTAGCACAACAAAAATCCCAGCACCACAAAAACCCCAGCACTGCAAAAATGGGAGAAGGATGTGGCAATCCACTCCCTAAGCAATTCCAAAACAATCAGCCATTAAAAACCCTATGAGGGTCAATGAGTCAGATCAGACTCGATGGCACCTTACAACAACAACAACAACAACAACATACAATTGATAGGGCTAGGGCTTAGCTCAGTTGGTAGAATGCTGCTCTGTGTTCTCTGAGGCCCTTGGTTCCATCCTCAGAGCCACAAAAATGGAAGAAGGACGCTGCAGTCCCTCCAGAAACAACTAGCCATTGAAAACCCTATGAATAGCAGAGAAGCACTAACATAGTGCTGGGGATGGCAGTGTCTGGGAGTGTTTTGCTCTACTGTACATAGGGTCATTGTGAGTGGGACCTGACTTGCTGGCACCTAACAACAAAAACATACAACTGATATGCTCATTCCAAATCATTATTATCTATCCCTTGAAAATCCTTAAAAGTGAAGGGAGGAATTTTGTCTTTTTTGTTGACTTGGAAGACAGATGGGTATATAGTGGGCATTTATAAATATTTATTTGAATAAATGCTGGTGTCAGTGACCATTATCATTCATCAAATGACATTTGTTCTAGCTCAGGGATTCACAGGTTTGAACAACAGAAATAACTTGAAAAGTTCTTAACTGTAAGCTTATTCCCAGTACTGGTCCACTTTCCCTACTAAGTCATCAGCAAGTGGTCTTTGGGCCAACATGCAAACACTTTCAAAGAGAAATCAGTCCTTTTCTTGAACATTCCTTTTTGTGTCTGAAAACACACAAACATCCTTTTCCAGAAATGAAGTTAGTTGTTAGGTGCCATTGATTTGGTGTCCAACTCCTAGCAGGTGAAACACTATTGTTAGCACATCTCTGCTATTCGGAGGGCTTTCAAAGCCTGACTGGTTTTGGGGAGTGGGCTGCCAGTTTCTTCTCCAAAGCCTACAGCACCTGGTGTTCCCAGGTGGTCTCCCATCCAAGTACTAACCACGTCCCACCCTGTGTAGCTTCCAAGATCTATGGGATTGGACACCATAGTGGTAGAGCTGCAGACAAATGAAGTAGGTGTCCTGAGATTTTCCTCTCTCCTAGACCTGCCATCTGGAGCACACTAAAAGTCTACTTACTCCTTGCAGTGACAGCCCTCCAAACAGGTGAAGATCATGCCATGTGGCCCCAAGTCTCCTCTACCCCATACCTCCTTCCATGTGGAAGTTTTCAGGCTTCTTAGCATCCTGGGTGCCTACCTCAGTATTTCAATGTTCCTCCTGAAGCTATCATCTCCAGAACCACGGAACCCAGTGCAGGATAGACACACCTCAGTCTTGACAGTAACCCAAAAGAAGGCATCTTGTTTTTATGTGCTGTCAAGTTGGGTCCAACTCATAGCAACCCTATGGACAACAGAACGAAATACTCCCCAACACTGTGCCATGCCCAGAATTATGTCAGTGCTTCTCTGCTATTCATACGGTTTTTGATGGCTGATGGTTTCATCAGTTTCTGGAGTGGGCTGCCAGGTCCTTCTCCTGTTTTTGCAGTGCTGAGCATTGAACCCAGGGCTTCAGAGTGTGCAGAACAAGCACTCTACCAAGTGAGCTAAACCCCAGTACACACATAGTACTGTGTGACGGGCACTCTAGCTCTTAACACATACCACGTAACTAAATCCCAAGCCTTCAATTCAATTCAGTCTTGACACTAACGCAAAAGAAGGGACTTATAAGACAGCATTATTTAGAAGCCTGTCATTCTACTAATTCATATCAAAATGATTAAATTCTTAGATCACTCTTGGTCTCTCCCATCTTATACCTGATTAGTTCTTTTGGATGGTAATGTGCTGGCCTTGATGTTAATCCTACTCAACTTTACCAAATTAGTTTACGGGTAACGCTTTTGAATTCATCATAGAGCCTCCTTTTGTTGCTGTCTTGGACACCACAATCACACTCTGAATACTTAATAATTCAGCTTTGATCAAAATCAGATCAATCAGAGACACTTCTATAAAATAAGCCAGAATGTTTTTGGCCCCTTAATGATACAATATCTTTCCTACAGGAAATGAGCATTCTTTTATTTGAAGATGGGCTGTTTGAAGATGGACTTACCACTGTAATCTACAAAGGCATTTTTTAAAGTATCTGGTCCTATTACCTAATTATTGTCAGAAATAAAAAGGCTACATGTCACCTACTCTAAAAATCAAAGTGACTGTTTTTTAGTAACTAATTTTTCCTTAACTGACTCATTACTGACAATTACAATCTAAAATGCTCTGCATTCTACTGAATTAAATATTCAGTGGTAATGAATTTTATTTGGAGGGCGCCCCTAGATATTACATAGCTTCGTGCCTGAGGTGGAATGGATGATCTGTATGAAGGTCTGTCATTTGGTTTGACTTTTGATAGCTAAGGATGTGGCTTCCACATGTCTATCAGCTTGCGTGTTGCTGTGATGCTGAAAGCTATGCCACTGGTATGTCAGATACCAGCAGGGCCACCCATGGTAGGCAGGTTTCAGCTGAGCTTCCAGACTAAGACACGTTAGAGAGAAAAACCCTGCAGCCCACTACCAAAACAATTAGTCATTGAAAGCCCTACGAATAACAGAGAAACACTGTCAATTATAGTGTCAGAAAATGAGCTCCCCAGGCTGGAAGGTATTCAAAAGACTGGGGAAATGTTGTCTTCTCAGAGAAGAGTCAACCTTAATGATGGGAATGGGGTTACTAGTGATGGGAATGCTATCATAGGGCTTTCAATGGCTAATTGTTTTGGGAGTGGGCTGCCAGGTCCTTCTCCCTAGTCTGTCTTAGTCTGGAAGCTCAGCTGAAATCTGTCCACCATCAGTGGCATAGCTTTTAGCATCACAGCAACATGCAAGCCCTCACAGTACAACAAGGTGACAGACACTTGGGGGCCTCAAAGAAGAGTTGACCTTAAATACAGGGATGGATAAAGCCCCTGGGACTTTCATTTGCTGATGAGGTACGATTCAAAAATGAGAACACACACTGTGGCTGCAACAGGCTCAAATATAGAAAACGATTGTGTGCACAGCAGAGAGTCAGACAGTATTTCATTCTGCTGCACACAGTGTCGATATGAGCTGCACTTGACTCAATGGTACCTAACAACAAGGATGTAGTTAGCTATATTTTCTTTTCTTTTTTTGCTTGTTTCGTTTTTGCAGTGCTGAGGATTGAATCCAGGGACTTGTGCATGCTAGGCAAGCACTGTACCACTAAACCATACCCTCAGCTCTCACTGAGTTTTCTTTCAATTAAAACTATGGTCATACTTAAAAAAAATATACAGTGGTTTGTTTTTTGCCTGTGTCAGAAGATACTTTTCTAAAGAGAAGCTCAATTCTACCTTTGTAAAGTACTCCCTTTGGGTCACCTCTAAGAAGAGGTGGTAGTCTTCTTGCCAAGTTTCATCCTTTATTTAGGTTCCTCACTTTTGTCCAGTCCACTCTCTAAACCTTTGAGCTTGCTATTCCCACGAATATGCCAAGCCTCCTTCCCATTGCTAATTCTCATGCGCTGTACACACTTGTAATTCTATAACAAAATGGTCTAAGTTCCAGGAACGCAGAGATCTTTGTTCTCTGTTGTATCTTGTGTGCCTAAAACAAAGGCACATGGCAGACCCTCAGTAAATCTGAACAATTAACAAACTATCGTCTTGACCACCCTTAAGGATTATTACTGGTTCTCTAGCAAGCAGAAACTGAAAACAGATTATGAGAACCCATGATATAAACTTTAAAATTTAGTTGAATATAAGTATGCATGGGAACTGATCCAGTTTTCATTTTAAATAAATCCAAATGAACTGATCTTCTCTTGATCATTTAGAGCTACATTTTATTCTTCCTTCCTCCATCTTACGCACTAACCAGAATATTTTCTAGATAAAAGTGCTGACAAGTCCAGTGAATTACACCTTGCCTGGAGGATTCCACTGCTATTCATCCTTCAGGTCTCAAACTGAATGCCACTTCCTCTGCTAACTCTTCCCTGGCCCCTACCTCTAAGACACGGCTCTACGCTGCCACAGAACCACCAGCTTTCCTCATCAGAGCAGCGCGGGGGTCTGTTAGATCTGTTTGTTTAAAGTGACCATTTTCTCTGTTAGGGTATAAAGCTAAGTGGGGGTATAGCAGGCAACCACAGGCATCTGCCTGATATAGGTCAGGGGTTCCTAACGCCTGGGGTGGTCCACACAGCAGAAGGCGAATGGTGGCAAGTGGGCAGGCAAGCATTTCCACATCCCCCTCTCCCTCTGTCCACTGAGAAACTGTCTTCCACAAAACCAGTCCCTGGTACCAAGAAGTTTGGGGACTGCTGATACAGGTCACTATTGTTTCCTTAAGGATGTGATTTCCATAGGCACCCAGTAGACACTCACATTTATGATGAATGATGTGTCTCTAAGTGGAAAAAAAAGAACATATATGTATATGTATATATATATATACATATATATACATATATATATACATACATATATATAAAGAGTAAAAGTAAAAAACTGGGCTGAGGGGGCAGCTCAGTGGTATAGCACTTGCAAAGCATGCAAGTGCAAGGCCCCGGGTTCAACCCTCAGTTCCCCCCAAAATAAAAGAAAAAAAATTTCATATATATATATATATATACACACACACACACACACACACACACACACACATACATATACATATATACACACACATATATACACACATACATATACATGCATGCATGCATGCATGCATACATACATACATATATATACATGCATACATATATACATACATACATATATACATACACACATATATACATACATACATACATATATATACATACATACATATACATATATATATATATATATATATATATGAAATTTTTTTTCTTTTATTTTGGGGGGAACTGAGGGTTGAAACCGGGGCCTTGCACTTGCATGCTTTGCAAGTGCTGTACCACTGAGCTGCCCCCTCAGCCCAGTTTTTTACTTTTTTTGAGACAGGGTCTCGCTAAATTATGCAGACTACCCCTGGTCTCCAACTTTTGATCCTCCTGCCTCCGCCTCCCAAGTCACTGGGATTACAGGGGTGCATCACAGTGCCTGGCTAAAACAGCTGTATTTTAAGCCCTGGTTGAGAAATACTCTTCAATATATCACTGCTTAGTTTCAAAAGCTCAGTTATGATGGATTGTCCAGACATGTGGCACATTTACTTGTCTAAACCTTGCTCTAAATTAAGTTGGATTATTAGTGTCTTGAACCTAGATCAACCAATACTGTTAACATCAGCTATTAGAACTACTACTGAAATGGCCCTCAGGAAAGTTTTAAGAACTAGCTCCATGAAATCAATCATTTTTTATTTTTTTATGGTACTTGGGATTGAACCCTGGGACATGTATGCTTTTTGCAAGTGCTCAACTATTGTCGTTGTTAGGTGCCATCGAGTTGGTATCCGACTCATAGCGACCCTGCATGCAACAGGCGAAACACTATTGTCAGTGCTTTTCTGCTATTTATAGGATTTTCAGTGGCTGATTGTTTTTTGGGAGTGGGTTTCTGGGTCCTTCTCCCAAGCCAGGTGTTCTCAGGTGGTCTCCCATCCACATACTAAACAGGCCCGACCCTGCTTAGCACAGACAAGATCTGAAGGGATCGGAAGCCACAGTGCTATGGCTGCAGGCTTCTCTTGTGTTAGCTGCTCACTAATCTTAGAAGTCAAACTTGTGGGCTGCCGACACCAAGCATCTGGTGTGTATTTTGTTTACTTTTATTCTAGTCTCGCATCTTACTCAGTTCATTACTTTAACTTCCTGTTTTCATCTTTCTTCTTCACTTTTAAATAATCTTCTTATTTTGTTTGAACATTTATAAGCCATCATGAATCATTAAATGACTTATAAATACACATTGTCTTTTAGTCTGGTTGCTCTTTTTGAATTTAACATTTC